>WJFB01001136.1:0-36987 GCA_009870185.1 Pygmarrhopalites habei
CTCTTCTCTCCCCCCCCCCCCTCTCTCTATGTGTGTGTGGATGGAGAATCTATTTTATTTTCTACTGGAGAAAATGGGAGAGGCAGGGAAAGCGTCAAGGTAAATTGAATGATTGAGCGTATTATGGTAATTGGCCGTAATGCTTCTTCAGACTTCTCTTTGATATCCGCCTCCCTCATTCTCTCCCATCCCTTCAGCTTCGTGTGTGTGTGTGTCGATGGATGTGAGGGTTGTGGAATGTTTTACATGTCATTCCACATACCATCCCAACGAACTGGTTCTCCTCCCCTCTATTTTATCCGACACATGAAAATTTGGACCAACTTTGTTCCATCACAATCGTTATTGCGAGAGAGTCGTCATCAAAGGGGAAAGGTAAGGACTGGCACACGTATAAGTAGTGCGGAGGAGGGGAATAATAGTTCAATAATCTTTTCAGTGTTGTCCTTGAAGTTGGCAATCAACCAATCAAGTGGAATATAATAGATTGTAGTATAGCAGAATTGGGTAAACAACGATTGACTTGGGAGGATGAGAACGACATGAATTGTGGATGTTGTGTAATAATTTTTGTTCATAACTTATTTACTTACATTTGACCTTTTGTCGGCTTCCGCTCCACTGAATCACGAATGATGGATGAGATGGACATTTTGAATGCCCATGAAGTTTTGATGGACTCGAAAAATACGAAATACGAATTGAAGTGACTAATTGGGCCAGAGTCATCATTTATTGTGGCTGTATGCAGAATGTATGGACTTGTGCGGTTCACATGCACATCGACCACAACCTGCGGATTCTGTGGAAAATGCAGAATTCTAATTTCCACAAAAAGCCTTGATGAGTGAGTGAGTGTGTGTGTGTGAATGGGACTAGGTTATAAATCCATTAAAAATTTTTGATGAGTTGAATTCACTTCTATATTTAATTCTGTCTGTGTCTGAAGGAGTGTCTGACTGAGAGTGGATGTGTGTGTGTGTCGTGTGTAATGAATTTTTGGGAAGTTAATCAGATTATGTCGGCATGACCAAAATGAAAGAGTAAAAGTTTCGTCTGCATCTGTGAGTGAGTTAGTGTTTCAAAGCATTTATTTGGAAATCCGAGAGAAGACTTTCTCTTCACTTGGAAATATGGATCTGTCCTCTCTCGAGCTGGAAGAGAAATTTTCGGATCTTGGAGTAGTTTCCCGGAAGGACTGGTAGGGTGTCCCTAAGATTGAACGGGGAAAGTCGAGTGACTCTTGGAAAATTTCAGTTGGAACAGCTGTTGATCTGTGTGTGTGTGTGTAGGACCAGGGATTCTCTTTTCCTCGTCACTGAACAGATTGGATTTACTGACGTATCAATGGACTGCTGAATAGAAATTTGGCTTCTTTTCAAACATTGTCCTGTTTCTCGGAGACAATACAATGGATGGATGGAGAAAAGCTCCGGGCAATTCACAGCCCTAAATGAATAGAACTTGTCAGTGTGAACACCAGAACCCACGTCACGGAGTATGACGTCATCTTAGGATCAGCAGTTAAAATGAGAGAGGAAAAGCTCAATTACCCGGATTTCTAAAGGAATTTTCTTTCATTTTGCTATTAATATTCGCCGGTATTGAAATTTTTATGCGGGGGCGTAAGATTTTTGAAAGTATGATCATACTTTCACCAGTGAAAGTGAATGCTATGGAACAAGGTCTTTGTATTAAAAGCTCTGCAATAAATACCAATTAATCCATTTTTATAAATTTCAAATCCCGATGAATGAAATATGATCCAAGAAATGCAGATTGAAATTTTCAGAAATATTTTAAGGTTTATGAAGACTTTCTAACTTTATTTTTTTTATTTCGTTCAGACTAGGACACAATATTTTGCTAATGTCTTTCTAATTAATTTTAGACGAGGGGAATTATGACAATAATCATAAATAGTACATTAAATGTAGATTTGTGGAAAAAAGGAGGAGGAGCAGGAAAATTTCATTGTCTATGATTTGAGACTCCTTTCTTTCTCTGTCTTTTTTTATTTTGATATGTTTTTTTCCCCTTTTTCGAGGATGGAGCATTTTTCATTCCGTGTTATTACTAAAAATAAAATTTTAACCATTTTTATAATATCGGGGTTTCGGTCCACCGGCTGGAGTCCCTTGCTGTTGAGTTCCATCTTGACTTGTAATAAAATCCGGAATTTCGATGCCCACTGTAAAATAATTTTATTTTAGTTTACAGTTTTTTATGAAAAATCAAATGTAAATCAATTTTAACACATTTGGGTGAGAGACTTACTGTAGCCCCTCTTTCTCGCCGCTTCCTTTGGCCAGTAGTATGGTAAGGCCGGGTATCGGAGGAGTTGACACAGGTCCGCAAGGCGGGATGGCTTCAACCGTATCACGTCACTTGGACTCTGCTGTTGTTGACCGAGGACATCAAAGGAAGTGAAGAGTGTATTATCCTGATCTTCTTCCGTACAAAGAATTTGGCAGGGCAATGTGGACACTGCCAAAACGAGCACTATCACCTGAGCCAACATCTCGTTCCTCTTCCACATCAACCAAGCCTACATCCCAAATTTTAAATCACAATTAATTTCTTTCTGCTGAAATATTTGCCAAAATTCCAAAGAGAAACTACAAAAGATTATAGTGAAATTCGGAAAAATGAAATTGAAATTTTCAAGATATTGCAGAAAAAATCCTGGCCAAAATATTACGAATACTTTTTGATCAAAAATAAATCCCTTACTTTGTCTTCAAAAGTACTGAAAGTCAGAATTCAAAAATCAGTTTCCCTGAAACAAGTGTACTTATTTAAAAAGGAACTTTTCGTTTTTCAGTGTGTCCAAGTCGAAACCAACAAAGAGACTTTCTGAAAAGTAAGACAATCTCCTGGATATTTATAGGTCTCGAAACAAAAAATCCTCATCTCCCTCTCCCCTCCCCTTGACACGTTGCCCTTGTGATAAGAGTAGATTTTAAGTAAAGGTAGGCGGAGTTCATCTCTCTCTGTCTCTTTCTCTCTCCTCCGTCTCATCTCCATATTCTCCCAACCGAATCTGATTGAATTTCACTTTATTTTTTCTCTCTCTAAACTTGATCAATCTTTGTCTTCCCCTTTTCTTTCTCTCCCCCTCCTTTTGACTTGACAAAAGTTCCGGCGGGAGACCTACAAGACCCGGGACAAAGATTCAACAAGTGTTTTCTCCTCCTCCCTATTCTTTCAGAACTAAAATAGAAAGGATGAAACCCTCGCATCTTGCAATCTGGGATGAATTATAGTCAAGACAGTCTCTGGTGCCCTTAAGAAAGGAGAAAGAGGGAAAAAGATGGTCATAATTCATTTTTTTCTTCCCATCCTTGCATCTGGCATTTGAAAAATCATAAGGACACACAGTCCCACACACACACATTACACAGTTGCAGAGTCGTTAATTGTCAAATTCCAAATTTCCTCAAGCGGAAGTCTACGGAGCAAAGGACCATTGTTGGACACCAGCCAAAGTGGAGTGCATACACAGCTGTGCATTAGCACAGAGGGAGAAGGAGGATGGGGGAAGAAGTGGATTACCCGGGTAAGGAAGCGAAGAACAGGGTGTGTGTTACTCTTTCTATGTCTCTATGCCTGTGTACTTGAGAGAAAGCGGGTGAAAGTTTGAGATATTTATTCCATTTCTCTTCTGGTTCGCTGTGGGAGTATGAAAGGGAGAGGGAGGAAGGGTATAAGGTGGCATTATAAAATATTGTGCTTATATTTGTGTATGCATGTGGAAGAAGATATGATATTACTCCTTGTGTGTTTGGCTTTGCCCCCACTGTTGGTGACTCCTTGAAAAATCGTCAGCTTAGTCGGAGAAGAAGAGTGGCGACTTTGATTTGAGCAAGGTTTCAAAGGTCTCCCCCGAGTAATCTTTTCTCATTCACGGAGAAAATCGGTTTTTACTTTCTCCTTCTCTCCATGTGGGATTTTCCACATAAATGAGACTTTTCTCTTTCCCTTCTTTTTCAAATCACAACCCGATCCACTTCTTCTTCTCCTCCTATTTTTTCTATTACATCATATGTACACACAACCAGTGCCAAAGTCCCACCCACCACCACCTGATCAAAACCAGAGAGTGTGAAATATATATAATACATTACATTGTACTCTTATGTACATCGAAATCTGCAAGACTCAGGTCAAGTTTTCAAAATAAAATGTAAAATTTTCTCCTCCGCGTTTTCCCCATTTCTAGAGATTTTCGTTTAGAGACGGAAGTGAAAGCGTGTGAGAGAGGGAAGCGTATGAATGTAAAAAAATGTTTGTATTTTGAGAAATATTTGGATTGACAACGAAATTAATGTACGAGTTTGGAGTCTGACGTCCGACCTTATTTTTTGAAATAAAAATTTTTTGGAAAAAAATAAAATATGGACAGGAAAAAAATAAGAGTAGAGATTTGAAGTGCTTTTGATTTTTTTGGAATTGATCCCAGATTTTTCCTGGAGCCAAAGAAAAAGTGAAAGCGGAGTTAGTGGAGGAGGGGAGAGGAATAAAGAGAGAAAATTTTTAGTTGCAGTGCATCAGTTCCATTGTCTAAAAAGCTCCAACTTGATAGACATGACAGAATGTTGGCCCTCTACGACGCTTGGCTAGACTGCCTGAATAAAATTATTCTATTCTTGGTCTGTAATACACATACAGTACACACAGAGACACGTTGTACAATGGAAGAAGTTGGAGCAAAGTCCTAAAATTGTGTCTTTCTTGTTTTTCTCTATGAATGAGGTCAACCGTGCATGTCCTGACATGCAGAAAACAAGAAAATTCATCCTTGTCTTCCCAACGTGTCAAGCTAAAAATAGGAAAAATTGTTTCTGAAGGCTATCCTTTTAAATTTTGGCTCATAATTTTTTTCATCTTTTAAGAGAAAAAAGGAGATTTAATTTACCACTTTGATTGCACTTTACTCAATTAACTGTAGCCCCTGTGGCTAATTTTTCTTGTGAGAACAACATGTCTTCTTTTTTTCAATTTAACGACTAGGGCGACTTTCTCCTAAACGTCTTCTTTTCTTTTTCAGTGAAATTGAGAGATTTCATGAATACATTTTTGGATAAGAAGTTGGCTGACGTGGATGGAGGAAAGGGGAGGAGGAGAGACAGTAAAAAGGGACGTTTGTATCCAAAGCGACACCAGAGAGACACTTGTACAGAGACCAAAGGAGAGTATTACGGAATGGAGAAAGGGATGTGAAAGTGGCAAGTATTTTCTAGAAAAAGGGAGGAGGAGGAGTGACGTCAGAGAATGGAGGGAGTGAAAGTGGTGTGAGCTCATTCAGTCAAATTCTAATATGTCCTTTTTTCCACCCCATAAGCCACATGGATATTTTTACCAAGAAAACGGCTGCTTCTTCTTCTTTCCCTCCTTCACATGAAGTCTCCAGAATTTACACACACACACCATACAAAAAGTCCTGTTCCTTAAAAGAAGGAAAAATGTTCTCCATCTTTATTTTTCATTGCACATTTACATAGACCATCCCATCTTCGTTCATGACATTAACTGTCCTTTCTCCACACACAGCCACAAGTACCAGTCACAAGTGAATGAGACTATAACGGGATGACATTTATCGCGTTTTTTAAAACCATAAAATCAAGTATAATGTGTATATTTCTTGGCTTCCATTTCATTTACAAGTTGCTTTCTCTTTTGATCAATCTCCACTAATTGTCCACATAACTTCCTATTTAATAATAACACTTCTCTTATTAGAAAGAACATTTAATTTTTTGAGATCATTTGATTCACCCACCTGTACGACTCAACTCTTCTTTTGTATACAGGTGGCTCCTTGCATTACCAAGCTCCACGATTCATGAAGAACAAAAAAGGAGAAAATGCAAAAGAAATTACGCTTGAAGTGCTGCAGTCTTGACTGAGCGATAGGAACTTTCATTCCACTTTCACTTCATTTTTATCATTTCAATCGAAAGGAAAGTAAAAAAGTAGACTGTAGATGCCTTCCCTGTACTCACCTGGAAATTTTTTTTTCTGGGAACCACAAACTTGATCCACTTACCTGTTTCTACTAGAAGGAGAAAGTGAGTCAAGATGACTGTGTGGATGATGGTAATTGTGGGATATTAAAAGGAAAAGAAAATTGATATGTTGGTCTTATGATAAGATCCCCTGTCATCATGTCTCCCCAATTGAAATGTCAATGTCTCTCTCTCTCTGTCCTAGCCAAATTGGGAGAATAAATGTAAATACAGTTGCCCTTGTGTACACTCCTTTGAAAGATAAGCTTCAATAAATAAATAGAGAGAGAGAACTCTTCATTTCTTTTCTCATCATCCTCCCCTCATCCATCATCTGACCATTTGCCTAATCAATATATTTTTTTTTCAAAAAAAAATTAATAACTTTCTCCGTCACTCAAAATCTCAGTTGTGAGACTGGAAAATAATGGGAAAAGTCTATTTCTCTCTCTGTACATTTCAAATGTGAGAAATCTGGGTATGTCCAAGTGAGCAAATGAAATTTTGTTTTATTTTCCTTTTTTCTCTCCCCCATCCCTCTTTTCTCTCTCTTTCTCTCTCTCTCGTCATAATCCAGCACAGTCCAAGAAAACCCATTAAAAGAGGAGGAATGAGGGCAAAGTCCCGGGTAATAAAGTGTGGGTAGACGAACGGACGGTCGGTCCTCTCTCTCTTTGGTTGTTTGGACATGCACTGCTGTTACTGGTCTACGTCTCTCCCCCTTCAACTCTGTCCCTCTTTGACTCTGACTTCCCCATCGTAGTTACATCATTGCACGGGTTGTAAAATAATAGCTCAAGTTAAGAAGGAAGGAGAAGAGAAAAAAAAATTAATGGAGATGGAAATGGAGAAAAAAGATGGTACGATGAAGTTTCACATAATGTCCTCCTTCTTCGTCTGTCCGCCTGTGTAGTAAATAAAGAGGGGGGAAAAGAGAAGACGAGGAGGGGAAGGAGGGGGCCAGTTAGAGCAAGATAGAAGAATCTACTTAATGTTTTTGATTTGAGCCGTGGGATTTCACCATTTTCTATTGTAATTCATATGATTATACATACATTTTATTCTATAGAGTCCCCATTTATGCCCTCATTCCATCTAATAGCCTAGCCCTCCTCCCTCTTTCTTTAAAATGGCCAAGGAGGATGACGTAAACGTTTAAATGGACACACACACGCACACACAAACAATTCAGTAACTAAAGTCAAAATACTAAAAGCAAGAGTATGTATATTCATTTTTTTATCGGGTTGAAGAAGGTCGTCGTGGTTTGGAGATCTGTCCTCCATTTGAAATTTGAAACAGTCAAAATACACACACACACGAGCACACAATTCGTTTTATTTGTTCTCCAAAAATTTGAGAGGAGAATCAATTTACCATGTGGGAGGGGAAATGCAATGTCAAAAAACATTATTATAGAGGAATGAGATGGGGAGAAATAATTTTTATATTTATCCAATTCTCTCTTCTGACCATGAAGTTCGCTGATAAAGGGGGGAAAAAATTAGACACGGACAAACGATGGGAATGTCCTGCTCAAGATAAATAGAAGAGATAGGGAATCGGAGGCGGGATGAAGTCTATCATTATTATTTACCCGAAGCACGTCCAATTTTCCCAATTTTCAAACTCTAACTTCTTCCCCTCCTCTTCTACCCTTCCTTCCTCCGTCCTTGCAGACAAGAAGGATTATCGTCACTTGTCCTGGATTGGTGGGTCAGTAATTTGTCTTCCTCCCCTCACTTGCATCCAATGCATTTCCCCTCTCCTTCACCACTAAAAAAATTATTAAACCCACACACACACAGCAACAACATCCCTTTCAATGATCTACTCCTTCCACGAATTACATGGATGAAAATGCTGAGATCTGGACTGGACACACACATGGACGCATGGATACAATAGGAAACTTTTTATAACTGTAATTTCACCCCAAATTTTATTCTATTGTATCCTTCCCGTCACGAATGAAGGTAATGAAGTAATCATTGACCAAAATCATGGGCATTTAAAATGAAATCCCGATGCAAAAGGAAAAGACTCAGCGTCATTCTAAACTCAATATGAATTATACAGGAGGACAGAAGGAGGAGGGAAAGAAGAAACGATTTATCCTTGAACAAATCGCGAGAATTCAGCAAAATACTGTATTTAGTATTAGCATCGTACCAATCACTCCCGGGCTGCGAGATAGGTATATAAATTCCAGGGAGTTTCCAAGAATTGCTGTAATAGAATCATTACGACTTGGGTTGTGTATTGCATTCTTATGCAGTTGGTAAAATTGTTCCAGGGATTTTCTCCTGGAAGAGAATCCTGGAATCGTACAAAAGCCCCGACTTCTTTTCCCTTGAATATGGTACAGATGAGGATAAGAGAGAAAAGATTAGTCGTTTGGGGATTGATTTTTTATAAAAGAAAAAGAATACGGGGCGATGACCAAAGCTGAAACGAAGCATTTCCTGTTCCCTGTGGAGAAAACTATGCAAAAATACACAGCCACAAAGCAAAGAAAGTATAAATGTGGGTGTACAAGACAAAGAAAAAAGATTAGAGATGGTTGAGATCTCCCATTTATTTAAACAGTTGATCGTACCGACAAATAAATATTCAATTTGACTGACTCGCACAATGTTTAATTGCAATCTATCAATAATCATACTAAGCTACAGGGAAATATACAAAGGAAGTGAATCCCCGGATAAAAGCGGCTTCTTCATTAAACCTTTGATTTTTCCAGATTCCTGAAGAAAGATCCGTTCCTTCCTTCTTTTCTTTTTTCTAGCCAATCTGGAAGCCGGAAATCCAGTGTACTTAACTCATGTGTAAAATAAACTTTCTCTCTGTTCGACCATGTCGACGGGAAATTTTGTGGTGGCCAAGCACGTGTTTGATGGACCCCATGAAAAGATTCTTCACATTTTGAGGTCAGCGGAACGATCCGGGAGTGTAGGAGGAGGGGAAAGTAGGGGTGGGATTTGGTAATTTTAAAGTGTGTGTGTATGTCGCAGTTCCATTTATAATTACGAGACCCTTGCTTCTTTCTGAATTTTTTCCTATTCTCTGTCTACCTCTTCCGTTCCTTTGTTCCTTCTTACATGTGTGTCTGTTCATTGGCACACTCATCTCTATATTTTTGTGGGGTGGGTAGACACAGTCACACAGTTAGCAGTGTGGCACCCCAGCGACTCATCCTGACTAACCGTACATTATTATAATAGGTTTGTAGAAGAAGGGGAAGGAGGAGGTAGAAAAGACCTACACCAAGTCCACCGAGACTGTGACTTTTCGGTTGAGTGATCCCTTCACAGAAATCAGACAAGGGAGAGTGGAGGATCCAAGAACAAATAATACACACAAGAGAGAGACAAATACATAAGTACACACACACACATACACACACAACAAACCACGAGAGACTGTCCAAGTGGCAAAATTAATGACTCGAAAGCAATTCATCCCATTCCCTCCTCCTCCTCCTCCGTACAATTTACTTTATTCTATTTTATTCTATTCCCTATTTCCCTAGATTTAAGTCTCCCTCAAATTCCATTTCTTTTTTTTAAAAAAATAACTAGGGAAAAAACTAGGGACAGGATAAACATTTTTTACGTTGCTCTTTTCCACATTCTACTCTCAAAATTCATGAACGGACGTAAAACGAAAACAGAATGCATCTTGCTTTCTCCTAGTCTTTAATGCACCACACACAGACACACACGTACATTCATTCTGATGTAATCTACAAGTCAATTACAATTAGAAGGAGGAGAAAAAGAAAGTCTCTTGAAACTTATCTTGGGTTCTCTAGGAGACAAAGGGAAATGACAAGGGACGGAGAAGGAGAGTACAGAAAGAAGAGGAGGAAAGAAAAAGTCTTAAGTATGTGTCACAAATCCAGTAATGATACATTGCGACAAGTTGTCTAATGCCGCATCTCTCTCTCTCTCTCTCCATATACACATTATGTGTACATACTCACTCACCTTATACCTTAAAATCCCACAGATTTCACGCAAGGTTATCTCTATAACAGAACCAGACTGTGGGGTATGTGAGTGTGCGGGTATGTAGGTACACTTTTGCAACTGGAGAAAATGAAAACTTATGTAATACGTCATGGTCGTGGGCTACAGTTTTCAAAACTGTGGGGACTATGAAAGAGAAAGAGAGAAACATTGCAGCACATACACACGGGACTTGACAATGAAACGAGTCGACTGTGGTAGTGTGTAGCAGTAGCAACTACGATTAGATCTCTTGTCTAGAGAAAGGAGCCTTGTAGTTTGTAATGAGAGAGGGAGAGAGACATAATTAGTTGGAATTTGTATACACATACAGACATACCTTTTGCGTATGAGAGTGCACAGTGGGTACATGGCATGTACCTATCACGTCATCTGAGCACCACCTACAACAAGTAGTTTTTATCGAGAGAAAGTAAGGGAGAAAGGGAATGAGGGAAAAATTATAATGGGAGCTGTTGTAAAAGATGTGTGTAGACTGTAGAGGAAGGCAAGGGAGGGAGAAAGGGAGTGATGAACTATCCAATTATTGTCGGATCTCCTCAATTATTGCAGCTTTGGCTTTGGACAAGTCAAAAAAATCCCTCAAATGAATTATCCGAATACAAAAGAAATAAAAAAGGGGAAAGACATCTAAATTAAATCAACGTCCTTCTATCTATCTCAAAACCTTCGTTCTCTCTATTGTATTTCTATGTGTATTTCCATGAGGCTTTAACTATGTTTCAAGTGTTTTCCACAGTACCTTAGAGCAATTATCCAGAAACGATCCCACTCTGCTCCACTTGTGGAGTATGACGTTGTTTCAAAAATCATATTTCACCTTCAAATAAAATCTTGAATCAATTTTTTGTAAACAACAAGACGAAATCGTTCAAAACAAAATTCTCTACAAATTGGTGGGAGGACATGAACTCTTATATATTTGTACCTGCTCAGTTCCATTGAGAGGTCAAGTTGAAACTTGTCTAAGGAAGTTTCCAAGTCCAGGCAGAGAACAAGAGACAGGAAAATATGTTATTTATTTCCCCTCCTTGCCCTCTCTTGACTCCTAAAGTCTTATTTCCTCGTGTGTGTATGTGTGGAAATGTGTATGTGTGTGTGTGGAGGAGGAATGGAGGGGGAGGGTAAATGTGCGTCGTGATGTGACCTACACATGTCTACATTTGTCGTCATCCCCCTAGACACTTGCCCTGTCCATGTCCATTCCTGGACAGTAATGGAGGAATGGATAGATTCTCATTGTGTCACCCATACCGACAGACACATTCTCACATTGTGAGTGCCAGTTCTTGTGTGTGTGTGTGTCTATATGTGGTCATACTCCAGGAACATTTTTACATGGACTCCCAAGCAGATACACACTTCCACAGAGAAGAAGAGACGGGGGAGCAAGAGAAAAAAAAACAATAATGTCCAGGATAAATCCTCCTTCTCAAGCCCCCAACTACAGCGGTGTTCTTGTGGTCCGTAATTTATCACAATGAAAAAAAGCTTTCTCTATTATTTTGTATAGTGAAAGTAGGAAGAGAGGGGAAGGAGTACGGAAGAGGGAGAGAGTACAAAAAACCATGAAAATGAGTTTCAAGTTAAGCCCACAATTTCTTGAGTATAAAAAACAAGAAATTCTTCTTTCCTTCCTCCTTTTCCTCCCTATCTCTCTACATAGCGTTAGAAAGGAGGGAAGATAAGAATGTCTCACAATAGTAGATGATGATGATATGGGTTGATAAGCATTTCAACCCCAATAAACTCCCTCGTCCCTCATGACACAACACAGTTGTCCATTACAAGTAGTCACACGGTACTTCAGCAGAGCCAAAGCCATTTTCTAATTGCACAGGTCATTCCAGAATTCAAATGTACAGATTCTGTACCACAGAAAAAGAGGACAGTGAAAACAAGACAGGAAACATGACGCTAATGATGACGATATGCAGTTTAACTGCAGTGGCTAATAATGGAAAATCCACTTTTGCCCAGCTCTCATAATTTACACAATTCTATGACGATGGTCATTTTGTGACTAGAATGCTGTATGGTGAAAGCACTTGCTAAGAGAAAGGAGAAAGGGCGAAGAGTGTGGATTTTGGATTTTTGCGTGGGCGAGTGGGAGAATGGGGACCACCGCCACCCGGACAAGTGAAAGAAGCAGGAGCATCATCACATTTTGAACGTCCCAAATTCATCGTCAGTGGGTCTCCAAATGGTAAAGCCCCATGCCTTTGGGAAGCGGGATACACTCCACATACAAACACAGCGACAGGGTAAAGAGTGAGAGAGAGATAAGGAAGGCGGGCGGGTGGGTGACTTTCACTGACAAAAAACCGAGTTGTTTGGTGGTGGTGATGGTGGTGCGCGCGTGTATAACATTGGCCTCGTCCACTCTTCTCTCCTTCCCCCTTTCTCTCTCTCTCTCTCTCTCTCTGATTTCATGGGGAGTGGATGGGGTTTGTTGGTATAAAATGAACTGAGCTCATTGACGAGACTCGTGAGATCCTCGGGACAAGTGCCATTTGACGGAACAGAGGAATCTACTCTACTCTCTCTCACTCTCCTTCTCCTTGTGCTCTCTCATCATCTCATCTTAAAAAATTTACCCCCTCGTTTCCTCCTCTGCTACTGTGACTCTTCCTTCTTTTATTGTACATTCTCCCCCTTTTTTCTCCTTTATTTAAAAATAATAATAAAAATTGTATTCCCCTGTAAAAGGAGTAAAGGGAAAAAACTCATAAGCTGCGATAAAAAAACATATTATTGACACTCCCAGTCTCCACAAACACAGAACAGCCACACACACACACAACAGCCAACTTTTTATTATCATCTCCATTCTCCCCACACACCATCAAAAGTCAGACAGAGGTGGAAGAAAAAACAGGGAGGGAGAGAGACCAATATCAGGAGATTCAACAAGGACGACCACCCACTCACGTCTGATCCTCCTCATCGGATCATTCAAAGTCAGTCAGTGTAAATATAAATAATACATACAAATTATATACCTACAAAAAAGGGAGGGTGAAAGGGCTAGGGCAATTCCAAAAAAAAGACATCTCTTTTTCTAAAAAACCACTCATTTGTGGAAAAATAGCCGCAGTCAACTCTTCAGAGTCAGACAGGCCAACCAGAAAAATATAACAAGTCTCCTTGCATTCACAGGACACACAGGGAGAAATAACTCTTTCCCCTTTGCAACAACTCAGTCCGTGTCCATTACTGCGAGGAATAGGAATTCCTTTTCTCAACCCAAGAGATCACGAGTAACCTGACAAATCAGAAAATAAAGGTAAGAATCATTAAGACCCATTTTTATTCAATTCAATCAAAACTCATAGTATAGTATGTGTCCTCAAAGAGGGAGAGAATCACTCTTCAGAGAAAGTTTCTTTTCTCTTTTATAAAACGCAGTTTACAAAATAATGGCTCCACCAAATTTCAAAAGAAAGTTATCGTGAGTCTTGGTCAGAACTAATTTTGTTTCGACGTATCATTCTCATCTGTCTCCTCCTCCACATAAAAATTGCAGGAGGGGAAGGTTGAAGATCAGACAATTATTTTTGGACAGGGAAGAGAGGGAGGGGAAGCCGTTTTTTCTAGAAAGAGTTCTGAGAAATTGAATTGACGTTGTTCTGTCTTCCTTTATACTAGTTTTCCAAAAAGATTCTGGTTGTATGTTTGTATGTATCGGTACTTCCGCCGTGGCAAAGGATTGGGAAATTCCCTTTCTTCTATTTCACCCTATTATTAATCTCTCCCACATGCACTCATATACCATTTATAGGTGTGTGTGTGTATGGGATGTGTGGCATGTGTGGTGTACAAGAGAGACAGTGCAATTCAAGGTGAGTGACGAGGGGTGAGAGCGTGTGTGGGGTGATGAGGGAAATGAACATTTGGTGTTCCCGAAGAAAGGAAATTCGGGTATTTTGTTTACCACAAACTCATAATCCTGTCCTGGCTGCCTTCGATCTGCCACTACTTCTACAGATACTATTTGCTAGGGTCGTAAAAAACTGTTCAAAATATTGATACAAAAAAAGTTTTTGTGTGGTTCCTTGTGGCCACATTCTATTCTTTTCTCTCTCTCTCGCTTTCACTCACACACACACACGTACATGGGAAGGGAAATGTTCAATTGCCCAAATTTGTAAATATGTTGAATGGATCCAATTCACAAATTGTAATCCGGGTTTTCATATTGATGGGTTCGGACTCCCCACACACTCACAAAAAAGGGTATTGCATTGTAATTGGGACAAATGGAGGTGGGTGTCAAGTTCAGGGGGAAGAAGGGAGGGAGGGAGGGAGGGATATAAAAAAGATGAGTCAAAATATATTTTTATATATTTTCTTGTGTGTGGAAACTTGTGGGTGTGGGTTCCTTCCTGCATTTTTGGGGGATGGAGTGTGAGTGAGAGAGGAAGTTAGTCGATGCAGTAATTCCCATCATTCATCCACCTTGCTCTTGGCTTGTCATGACAGGGGCAGGGTATAATAGAAGGGGAGAAAAACATGAGAGAGGAGGGGTGGGGTTGGAGATAAATTTTACTCTGTGTGCATTTTTTATGAATTGAAAATTTGCAAAAGTGTGAAGCGGCGTTTTCGCTCGTCCTTGTATTTCATAACATAACTGGAATGGAGGAGGAGGGAGAGAGGGAGAGAGATACAAACCACTCAAATAACTTTTTTTGAAAGGGAGGGAGAGAAAGCAGAAGGTGCTTCTGTCTCTGGTGGTTTGGATGAAGGAGGGAAGAGGAGAGGAGGAGGGGAAAAGAAAAAATTGGCAAATCTATTTATTAGGACTGTACACAGCTGCTGGTACTTGTTACAAACGAAGCAATGTCTTGGTCTTTGTTCCGCCTGAATTTATTTGGCACTTTGTGATACTCACATAAATTCCGGGTGCATGCATTTTCTCTCTTTTTTCTTTGTTGGAACATTGTACTGGGTTTGTGTATGTTTGTATGGTGGTGGTGGAGTGTATGGGGTACACTGGGAGCTCGGCTGGACGTCTAAAGTAAAGAAAAGAATGGATAGGGGAAACCCAAGTTTTCTCTTTGAAAGTAGTTAATTTATTTATCAAATGCATATGGGAGAAAAGAGTTCTCCCTCCTTTTTTTCCTTCTTCAAAAACTGTGGTCATTGATCATGTATGAAGTAGCAAAAGAGGGTCTGTGAGACAGAGAAAAAAGAAGAATAGAGAGAGAGAGGAATAAGCGTAAGCGAGCTCATGAAAAAAATTATGAACTCTGTTATACACGAATGGAGAAGGATGACCTACGGGGGAAATGGAGAAGACAGGGAGAAAGTTGAGGATTCATTTTTCTCCTCCTCCTCCTCCCTCTTGCTCTACTCCATGGAATTCTCTTGGCCTTTTGTTCCCTCCCAATTTCGTCTATTATTTCTGTTGGTTGGGGATGGAGACGAGGTAGGGTGTATGAGAGAATTTTCGTATTGTTTTGAGGGATGCATGTCAAGTTTGAAAATCCTTTTCCTTCTTTGTCCGGCTTTGAGGAATAAGATGGAGGAGGGAGGGGGAGGATGGTTAGAGTGGAAAGAAGAAAAGAAGGGATAAAGTAAGGAGCAATAAGGATAGAGAGTCATATATATGTAATTCATTAGAAGGATTGTGAGGAGGGGAGGATATGTTCAGACTCAAATTAAATTGTTCAGTTGGAGGAATTCTTCGTTTGGGGGTTCCAAAGAATGCACTGCAATAGACAAATATTGAATGTGTGTGTACATGTGTGTGTGGAGGGAGGGAGGGAGGGAGGTTGATCAATGATGAAAAATTTTGTGGAGGTTATACGTCACACACTACACACATTAGAAGTACTATAGTTGAAAATAGGAGAAAGATGTGATCAAGTTGTATATGACAATACACATTGACGAATTATCCTGTCCGTTTATCTTCCTTTGATATGAAATATCTACTATAAAACTTGTCTGTGTTTCCTTGTGGAGGAAGAGCACTTAGTCCCAGTTTTCTCATGTCCCAAAAGACGTCTCCTCACTTTTCCCTAGTTGAACACACACGCACACACTCACCAGAGCTAGGATCAGGATCTGACATTCTAGTATTGAGGGTGATGCACGTTTAAAATTGTGAAAGATCTTCTATACAAAATTCATGGTCACATGTGCGATATGTATGGAAGATGTGTAGGGATATGTGTGTGCTTTCTCCAAGATACTCAATGATTTTTTGCAACATTTCTCCGAAGCCCCGTTCGTACAGCAGTGAAAGTATACAGAAAATCGGCACACAACCCATACGGCTCATATGATGTATCGAGAGAGGAAAAGAGTAAAAATAAAATTAAGGTAAATTAAACTGTAGGATTTTCCTTTGAACCATCCCTTGCACTGGTGGAAAATTGTGAAAAGGATAGGCAATAATTTCATATCATCGCAGAATATTATTGAGTTAAGTAGAGAGTAGAAAAAGTGGAGAAAGGATATTTCTCTCAACTTTAAGTCTATACTGGGTGCATTAGTTATGTATGATGTTATTGGGAAGCCAGAGACCCACACACAACCTCGATATTGTTTAATTAGGCATCTCCCAAGAGATTTGTCTTCAAGTACACTTTTTAATCCTCTTTTCTTTAGTGATTTCCGTTTGGACTAACATGTATTGCATCGACTCCATCAACTTGAATGACAAGAGAGGACACACGCACACACATAGAGAGAGAGAGAAAGTGGGGGTAATAGAAACTGTCGTCATATCATCATCATTTTCTCTGACTCATGAACTCTTCGGCTTTTAGTCGTCGTCTATCAATTTTTTAAACCAACCATTTCTATGCATGGTTACGACCTTCCTTCTCTCATGACTCTTTCATCCCCCTCCTCCTCCTTTCTCCTCCTATCATAATTAATATCAGAGGCTATCTTCCACTTCAAATTTCCACTTGATTTCCGCTTTTTCATCCATTTTTTTCAGAGTAAACTGGAACATTTTCATTTACCACTGTATCGTATCGCGTAGCATCGCCTGGACATTGTTTTTATTATCGTCTCTTCTCATTTAACCCTATAACGTACAGCAAAGCAATGACTCTATAAATGCGTGTGTGTTGTTGTTGTGACCATTAAAATATTCCTACACAAATTCTTCCCCCTCTCTTCTTCCATTTTTGAGAAGAGTTGCTGATTTGAATCACGTACATAATGTACAACAAACATTGTACAAAAGTTGGAAGGACAGGGGAAATTAAATAATTGATGTGGGTAGTCTAATTAAAAATGTCTAGGATAGTTTATACTTGAGGAGACTCTCTCTCTCTCTCCTTCCTACGGTTTTATCAGCCAGACCAAATTTATTTATTAAACTATCGTCGACTTTGGATGTAGGATGTATAAATATGTAAAAGTATATGGAGGGAAAAGGCTAGGTAGACCGTCTGGAAATATGATAAGAATGAGTCGAAGAATGTTGAAAAATATGCCGGCCATACAAAATTAACCTGCATATTTCAAACATTTCGAGGATACTTGGGTCAAGACTTATAAAGTCTTATAAATGTGGAGAGAAAGAAGAGAACTCTTTGGGGAATGTGGATTTGTGTCTTTTCTATTTTTACGTTGTAAATTTTGTATCTAGAACAAATTTTATTTACTTCTCTTATTTCTATTGTCCATATTTTCTAGATGCATCGAGGATTTATTTGGCTAGGTGCTGGACTCGCCATCGCCTTCATGGCCCTTCTCCACTCATCCCAGGCGATCCCTTTCTATCCTTCTGTCTACACTAACTCTAGGTAAGTCACCCTCATCATCATTATCATCGTCATCATATTCAGTCCCACTTCCTGCTTCCTCATCACAAAAATCTGTGCCAAATTTATCATCAAATTTGGACAGAAATGATGACAGTACCTGTTGTTGTTTTTATTTATCACAGTTGATCAAAATAATAACAAATTTATGACGTACTTTATCTTTTCCTCTGTCCACTTTACTCCCTTGATTATCCTCACCTTGTCTCCAATTTTGTGATAGAAGCTCCCAAAATTTGTAACAATATTTTGTTTAATTACACACCTCCCAGACACAAAAGGTACACACACACACACTCTCTCTCTCTCACTTGTGTCTGAGATTGTGTGTGTGATGTGTGGATCTCAATAGCAAATTTAGGCGTCATTAGTAAGGGACAAAGAACGTTTTTTAAGTAATGTTGAAGTGGGGACTAATTATTTCCTCCTTCTCCATCTTATCTCAACTTTAATTGGAGAATGATTGAACTGACGATTATTCATCGACTACCTACGCACACACAAGGTAGAACAGTACGATGTGTGTGTGTGTGAGTACACTATAGCATATGGGATAAAAATTTATTTTTTTAATTTCATCAAAAAATCAAAGAGCTCATTAGCTGAGCAACTTTTGAAGGGAAGTGATGAATGTTGGAGAAAGAACCTACTTTCACTCTCTTTCTCTAGAATTATACAAAATTCAAAGGAGAAACTCGGGATACAGCATACAAAGAGAGAGAGAGAGAGAGGAGTGTTGATGATATGAGGACTTCCTTCTCCTCCACATCAATGACGACCAATTAACTCTATCTCTTGACATCCACTTTGAATTGGAGTCGACGTAAAAGATGGATCAGCACTCTCACCCACATAAACAAAATTTGTAACTTATAAGGTTGAGGAGAAAGCAAGGGTGAGAAGAGAAAGTTTAGCATTTTGTCAGGGTCATTCACTAATCTTGCTGACGAATCATTGAACTCATTTGTCGAAATTAAATTACAGTATTATTAGTCATCTCCCCTTGTACATTATAGGGGACATGGAGGAGGATGGAAGGATGGAGGAGACTTTAAAATAACCTCACATTGTGAGGCTCATTAAAATGTACAGCGGATGGTAGGGGAATGTCAGGGAAAGTTGGGAAAAGTCCCAAAAATCCTACGACTCTGTGATTTGATGTGATAGGGTGGGGGCGGCGGAGGAGGTGGAGGAAAGTCTGATACACAATCTGTCCCATTTTTTGATGATCATGGATAAATGAATGGAAGAGACAAAGCGCAAAAAGGGATGGTGGGAGGAGGAGAAGGATGGAGTTACCCACAAAGGGTAACTTTCTCTTCCTCTCACTCTCTCTGCAGGATAGAAGCCTTAGAACCAACTCACGTCCACATCCCATCCATGATTATGAAACTGGAGACTCAATTACAATCTCCTCAGGTCATGGCATTGACATGACATTGATATTGTTGTCAAGGGGGAGTGGACACATCCCACTTACATGGAAATCTCCCCACAGATCACTTTTTATCCTCCAATCTCGATTTTGATTCCCTTTATCAACCACAGAGCAGTTTAGAGAACTAAATTGGGGCATTGTATCAGATTACATGATAAAGAGAGAGCGTGTGTGTGTGTCATCCTGCCCCCAATGACAATGACAATGTGTGCATCATCAAAAAACTGCAGTTGAATCATTTTCCATAGTCCCCCCACTACACACACACACATCCCAGTAGTCACACACAAGGGAAATAGAGAGGATTTCACTGATATTAGTATTTATACATTATTATCATAATGGAGAATGAGATGTACAAGATGAGAGTCACAAATGACAAGTACTATTATCATCATCCTTTATGGATGTTGTACATGTACACACGACATTACAGCCCAGTGACATGTGGCATCAATTAAATACTACTTAATTTCCCTTTTCACTCTCTCCGCCACACATTCACCGCTTTTTGAGACAAATTCTGAGGTCCTGGACTCTTTTTTGCCATATTTTTTTTGTTGTACCATCCAAAATCCCGCACTCCTTTTACGTAAAACTGTACAAGGTCAACAGGGCAAGTGCAAGTTTTTTGTCCCAATTTTTTGAACGCCTTGTTAGGGAAAGTACAATAATATGTATATATGTGGTAGCACACAAAAAATTGTGCATCGTTAGTGAAGGGGATGATGATAGGAGCTGTAATTTTTTCAAGTGCAGCAAGTTTTTTATGATGGTGGTCTCCAGCCTCCCTTTCCTCTCTTACCACAATTAAGTTAGCTTTGATGACCCTTAGATTCTTCCTCCTTCCATCTCACACCCTCCCTCTCCCTTGTATATAATTATTATGTGTGTACATAATATTTTTTGTTCTTGTGGTCATGTCGGATGTGTAGCTTGTTGTGTGTGGGTTTTGATAATGACAAATAAATATTTTTTCTAAAAAATTTACTCTCTGTAGACACAAAGACTACTTGGTGGAAGTAGAAGACCCTGACGCCGTTCTTGAGATGCTGGCCAAGTTGGGACAGAGTATCATCCGAGCACAACACGAAGGGACAAAGTGAGTACAAGAGAAAAAAAGAAACAAAAATATAAAAGGAGAGAAAATAGACGAAGAAAGTCTATTTTGTCCTTTTTCCCTAATAATTTCTCTCTCTCTCTTTCTCTTACATTGTGACTTTACTTTTAGCACTACCCAGTCCGTGTACATGTTTCATTCTCAGTGTGTCAGTGTGTGTGTGTGCGTACATGATGTTGGCAACGTTTTATATTTCACTTGTCATGTGACACTTATTGCCTTCCCTTACCTTCTCTCTCTTCTGCTACTGTCAGTGTGAAAGTATAAAAATCCTCGAAAGGAAGAAAGAGAGAGAGAAAGGAAAGAAGAAAAAAATTTGTCTGCTTTCCTCCTTTCTTTCTTTTTTGAAAAAACTACTTAATTTAATTTCTGAGGAGTTTTTGGTGTGTGTGTGTGTGTGTGTGTGGATAGGGGTGGGTATTATATGTTTTTTTGTCCAGATGCTTTAGTTCTTACATGGATACTGTAGAGGATGAGAAGATTCCCAGGGAAAATTGTATTTTATTTTCCACTTATTGGAGGAGGAATGATGAAATGACATTTGGTTGACTTGGAGAGAGAAGAGAAAGAGGGATTTCTAATGGGAATGAGAGGGAGAAAGAGAGTTATCGTGTAACTATCGTCAAAGGAATGAGAATGGCTTTTAGTAGGCGTCGGAAGTCACCATCGGTCAGATTGGGTGAGATTTGTCCAAAAAGAGTCGTAAGGGAAAGAGGAGGAGGAGGAGGAGAAGAATATCCAAATATACATCCTCAGCTTCTCCTTCACTCTCTATATACAATATACATGTAGAGAGTTACTCTACTGACTAATGGAAAATGGAGAGAGGATATCAAGTACATTTCAAGTTAAATTGGAACTGAGCCAGAGAGAGAGAGAAGATGGGATGTGGGAGGGAGTTTTCTCCCGTCTTTGTTTTTATTCTCATTTTTAATGCGTCTAAAAATGTACATTTCACATTTCTGTAGGTAGCACTTCTTCCTCTTTTTTTCCCTTCATCTCATGACAATAATTGTTATTTATCCACAAGATTTCCTTATCAACTCTGTACAGTACATAATTCGCAAGTTTAGATTAATTGGAATTGTACAACAAACAATTTTTGGTATTCGCCAATCAGAGTTTCTGGAATCGAATGGTGGGGGCAAAACGTTAAGGGATGAAGGGACATGAAGGAAGGCATTGAGGGGAAATGAGGTGAAAAGTTTGAATTAACTGGTTCAGCCCCTACAGACCTATCAAATCATAACAGACAATAGACACACAAAGTGTGTGTGTGCGTGTGTGTTGTGATTTTGTACGGACAAGTTGGGAGGATAAAATTCAAAATTTCGCAAGTTGAACTCTCTTTGACTTTTGTGTGTCTGTGTAAAACAGTATTGCTGAATTCATGGTGTATTTTGTGTGAAGAAGCGAGCAGAATATTCTCCTTCTTCTACTTTTCTGTTCTGTGTGTTTTGAACAAAAACTTTACACCCATAAAGGAAGGTTGCTCATGCAAACGGAAAATTGCACTTTGCTCGCATGATGATGACGATAACTAATTATGATTGTGTGTATGTGTGTGTGTGGTGTGTGTGAATATTCAAAATGTATATGAAATGACTAATGTTTCCTCCCGGGCTAATTTACTGGAGATAGACAGGTGGGAGGGAGGAAGAGTTGTATTAAATAGAATGTAATTTTAAACTTTGTAAAAACTACTAGTCAATTTAATATTTAGTTTTATTGGTGTATCTATCGTTTATCAAAAAATTGTATCTAACAAAAGTAACTGGTAGGGTTTGCAGGATAGAGGAAGAAGAAGGTTCATCATGGAGAGTAGGAAGGAAGGGGTTTTGTACAGTGTGTGAGGAAACATTACCTGCTTCTCATTGTTAGATCTGTACCGTAGAAATTAAATGGCTCGAGTGGTGAGCTCTGACTGAGTTTGAGAATTGTGTGTGGAGAAGGAGGGAGAGACAGGGAGGAGAGGGAGAGATGAGATGTGGATATTACGTAAAGTAAAAAAGATGAGCGGAGAGGATGAGACAAGGGGAGGATACTACATATCATCAGTTTGTTTACAGTGTATCAAACAAAGGTTCCTCCCGTCTTCCTCAAATGTTGTTCATTTCAACTCCTCTACTGTCAACAAGAAATGTTCAGCACATTTCAACTACTGTACAAAATTCTATTTTCTACAACATATGGTAGGATGAGTGTAATTTCGTGGATGTACTGGATGTGTCAATACAGGAGTTCATTAGGTCAAAATGGTGCGCAGCTGAAAATCCAAGACATGAGAGACGATACAAATTTATTGCAAATTTTTCCAAGATATTCTTCAAGATGTCTTTTATGTTTTTAATTCAGTGAAACAAAGTCAAAAGTTGAATTTTACTTTGCGAAAAAATGACCTCCTGTATTGAAATTACTCACATAAAAATTCACCTAATTTATGTTGTAGAAAATTAAATTTTGTATTTAACAGTGGAAACTGGATTTAGATTTTGAAATGGAAAAAGTCTCAAGGTGTATTTTTGTGGTATACACTGTATTCAGGACGAGAAATGACTTGCCTTCTCATGATGTTCATACATAGCTTGTATGTAGTACAGAGGGATGTATAAAAAATTTTATAGGTATTTGTGAAGTAGACATGGGATGTAAGCCATCATTTTGATGCTAATTTATTTGTAACCCCAGGTATAGAAGTGTATGTATGTGTGTGTGTTGCCGCCATGTATTCCTCTCATCATGCAACAATATACTATCTCTGTGTGTTTGTGTGTGTGATATGAAGTTCATAGGATGAACTGTCTGCATTGCATTTTACATTGAAACGAAACAAAAAGTTCCATTAAACTATGAGCTCAACAGCCCGTGTATAACTAAAGCAAGAGTGAATCCGTTTTTATTTTCTACAACGAAAAATAATAATAATATCACACAATATAATAATGTAGACTCCTTTTTATTCCATAAAAGTTATAACATAACATAAAAGAATAATATTTAATAATGGTGTGTAACAAAAAAAGGAGACTCTTTTGATTTTGATAAATTTTTGTTTTTGTTTTTTCCTTCCTTCCAATAAACAAGAGTAAGAATTGTACTTACAAAGTTGAAATGTAGGAGTTAAGCCTCATAGTACTTGCAGTTAATGTGTGTCTATTTGGAATTGTATGTTTGTGCTTCTTATTTTCAATTGTCTACTGTTTTGTCCACACACACACTCACACTCTCTCTCTTTTAATTATGAATTTAATTACTGAATAGTGTATAGACATATCGTGTAAACAAAATAATAATAACAACAACAATCCTTGTATCTAGTGTAAATAATATTGAAAAAATGACAAGTCTTTTTGTCATGTTGTAGAAGGTTTTTAGAGTGAATGAACGGGAGTAATGGGACATACACAAACGATATTTGCACGTAAAGCCATCATTTTCAGTGTGTGTGTGTTTGAGTAAATTCTGAAATTAGCTTGGCACACACAAACACATCTATGTACTACTTGGTGTAGTACAGTGAGGGAGTAGGACTGTTGTACATGTAAATATTTTAGATTTCACAAGAAAAAAAGATCTGCGTGGCGGATCATGATGATGAAGAATCTATCTTTATCTTGTTTGTTGGCCAGAGTCTCCGACTAGAATTTTTGTCACGTCCTTCCAGTGATTTTCCCCTTTGATTACATATTATACGGAGGAGAGAATACGATGGAATACACATTTTTCCACCACCACCAACCAACCTCCTCCTCCTCTTTACTCTTTCATTTCCGAAACGGAGGACGCGGAGGAGGAGAAATATGTAAAGAGGAAAATTCCTTGAGGAGGACTATACTGGAATATTAAGGAGGAGGGGAGGGAAAAGGACAAAATTAGGAATTTTGGATCTTTGAAGGTACAACAGGCAAAAACAAAGAACTGTGTGTGTAACCGGCTCATGTGGACTCTCACTTTCATTTTCCATTAAATACGATTTCGTATGTACTTGTATGATGGAAATTGAATAACACACACACACAACATGTGAAAAAACTCATACACACACTACACAGACACACACATAACACAGAGAGAGGGAGAGAGAACAGAAGCCCAAGGTATAATAAAGGCTATCAAGTAAATTCATGAATGAATGGAATATTGAGTATTTCATCAAGATGTAGTAAGTAAGTAGTCATCGTAGTAAAGTAGTAAGTACGAGTATGCATGCTATCTTACTAACATGCAAATCTACGGTTATTAGCTCTTGGCACGACAGTAGGTAAAATACACAGTAGACAAAAGGGGAACGAGATACACACACACACACACATGTGAGTGGAAGGAATAATATGCATCTCTTTGTCTCCACGAGTCCATTTGTCCAAGTTAGTTACCTGAGACTGTTGCACCTATTCAACAGACAGATGATGATGAGGAGGAGGGTTAATTGGTATTCATGTCCATGTCCTATGGCTGACATTGAGCTTGAGATGGCATGACTCAGGTTTAGCTCTTGTCTTTATTACTACAAACGTATATCATTGTAACATGTGGTGGTGGTGGTATGTAAAGACTTGTTTTAACATGTGGACGTTAAGTAGTAGGTAGTTGGGTATGGAGTAGTGGAGGAGAGTAAACAAATGGCAAAAAAAAGTATTGGCAAAAATGATTGTACAGAGCAGTAGCGGAACTTGGTGTAGGACCAGAGACAGAGAGATGGTCGTTGCCGGCAAACCGGCTTTTTCTCTTTTCTTTCCCTCTCTCAACAATATGAACAATATTTGAATTAACGGCATGACTTGCTCCTTCCTTCCATTCCTTCAGCATGAGACTGGTGGACAATGGTCAACGACAACTTGGAGGTCAAATAAAGACAAGAAAAGGAGGGATGTGTGTGTGGAATTTGCATATCTCGACTTTTCAAAATAATACTTTGGATATATACTAAGTACATAGAGAGAGTATGCAGAGCTAGTTTTTAGTACACTCTCTCCTTTTTCTCTCTAAAAGTATAAATGATTCCTTTTTTGTCAAGGTCCGGACTTGGATCTTTATACGCAAACGAAGAATGACTACTTACTTAGTATGTGATATGCGGGTGGGTTCAACTCTAGTTAGTAAAGGATCAATTCAAAAAGGATGGATTTCATGGGATGATAATCACCATCACCAAAACCAACCAGTTGGAGAGAGGTGTAAATTTTTACTATTACAGAGAGACACAGGGAGAGAGACAAAAATATTTCAGCATGTGTGTGTCAACACACACACACATGCAAGTTGGTGTGTGTGTGTGTCACTGTTGTGTAGAATTTGCAATAAAATTCATGGAATGTCGAATAGGATCCACATGCATCACATTATGTAGTTTTTGGCTGTGAGGGAGACCGAATAAAATGTATAAATTGCTCAAGTTCTTTCAGTCGTAAAGTTGTAATACAATATATTTTTACATATCACGGGCGTGTGTTTGTATTTTTTGAGGAAGACTTGTGGATTGAGGAGAGGATAACTCCCTCCTCCTCTCTGTCTGTTTCTCTCTTGCTAAAGAGGAGCTTCTTCTTTTTCTGAAGGGATATTCAGTTGGTAGTGTGGGGGCGCTTGTTGCTTTTTTCTCCCTTGTAAAGTAATGTGTAGCTTGAGGGACAGGGAGTGAGGCCTTGAAGGATGAAAAGAGAGGGATTTTTTTGAGGGGACTCTATATTTTCGTGTATGGATTGAACGGTGTGTGTTATATGATGTGTGTTCTTTTCTTTCTTTTCAGTGCAAAGAGGGGTCTGGACTTGGGTCTTGCTAGGGGATTCTCAGGTAGTCAAGCTGCAAAGCATTTGATGGGACTGGCAGCTGCCAATTTCGCTGCTGGTCCAGGAAAAAAGAAGCGGGCTGGTGACATGGTGCTGAGTGGATCAACGGGACGAGCAGACCTGACCTATGGAGGAGTACCACCACCAGACTATTTAACCGTATCACCAGGAGCGAGCAGCAGTGAATGGATCCTCAATAAAGAATAAAAGAGGAGAAAGAGAGTGTGTGTGGGAGGAGATCAAGAGGGAGAGAGATGGAGAGAGAGAGAAATATTATGCCAAGCAATTTCGAAAAGAAAAAAATTTTAAAAATCCAACAATATATACTTATATCTATATATATTACATATAATACATATATAAATACACTACAGAAAAGTCTCCTGCTCTCATTTTTCTTCTTCTTCTCTGTCTAACAACTAACATACTATACTACGTATATATATAGAAATAAATAAATAATAATAATCAAAAATGCTTTATTGTCCTTATAAAAATCCCCGTTGAAGGTTGTTGAACAACCGAAAGAAAATTTAACTATATGTAGACTTTGTCCGTGTAGACATGTAATGTGGTATATGGATTGTGACACTTCTCATCATCATCATGACCTCTGATTATTCCCTCAGAATATACAGTATATATATATATATATATTTATGTGTGGATTTATGTAAAAACTCAGATAGATTATTATTATTGTGTTGAAATTTGGCTCTCCTTGTTTTCTTTTTTCCTCAGAGAAAACGGAAACTAAAACACCGGTTCATGTTATAAATAATACTATGTAAAATAATTAAAGTGATGCTACTACTGTGTAAAATTGTATATTGTAAAAGAATTAATATTTTGTAGAGAGAGAGTCTATATTACACGTTATCTGTTTCCATTATATAATAATAATCTATTAAATGCATCATCTCTTTATTACACATTGTCCTCTCCGTTTTTTTGGTTTTTTCTCTGCCGACGAACGTCACATGTGACGAAAAAAACGTTCGGTCCCGCTCAAACTTTCACCTGACTTACATACTGTACAGTATGTAACGTATGTACATACGTTGGTTCGTCGTCCAGCTAGAGCAGAGTTTATCATCCTCAGTTTGTATTTGATCCTCGTCGTGTTCGAAAGTGTCTCCGCGTCTCTCTCGCCTAGTCAAAGCTTTTTTGTTCCTTTGAGTGGAAAAAGATTACATTTCGTTCGCAACCATGGCTGATGTTGCAGAGGATAACAAGTAAGTGTTCATTTTTACGTTTTCGGTGGTTTTTGAGGTCGAAAATCACACCGGTTTTCGGCTCTTTCTCTCGAGGGGGGGAAAAATGGCGTCCCCGTTCATTTACACGGCATGGTTGACGGGAGAGAGGCCTACCCTATACCAACGCATGTACATATAATTATTATGTACATTTGTCCTGCCATCTCTACCTCCTTGTACTCTTCGCTCCCCCATCATTTTCCCCGACTTGTTTTCTTGTGTCAACTTTTTCATCATGATGATCATCATTACATTTTCTTTCATTTTCAAGGGTTATTGAGGCGGTCCCAGTCGACCAAGTTAAAGAGTTGAAGGACGCCGTGAAGGAAAAGGAGGTCGTTGACGATGCCCCGGCATCCGACGCTGTCGAGTCTTCAGTTGGTGACGATGGGGACAAGGAAGTAAAAGAAGTTGAGAATGGAACCAACAGTGAAGAGGCCCCAAAAGAAAATGGTACGGCTAAGGAAGTAGCCGAAAATGGCAGTTCAACAAATGGAGATGCTGGTGAGTACGACTACTTGTTCCCATTCATATACATATCCATTGATTTTCACCTTGTGTGTGTATGCAAACTTTGTTCATTCATACAAATTGAATAGGTGATTAAAATGTTTTCTTTCCCTTCTTTCAGAGTCTCTTAAAAGAAAGACCGAGGGAGATGAAGCCGATGGCACAGCCCCGGCTGATGTTAGTGCTGAGAAAAAGGCAAAGTTGGAAGACAAGTCTGAAGATGGTGGAGTAGCCGAGGCCCCATCCAATGGAGAGGCTGGTGTCGTCGCTTAATAGATCATAGCCATGACCCATGACTGCATTTCGTAAAAAAAATTTAATTATAATATTAATGTTCACAATTTTCTTACTTTTTTTTTTTTGAATTCGGTTGTATAGTTTTTTTTCATTTTTCAAATTTATATTATTATTTAAAGAACAACAAAAAGAAACGACAATTTCCGTAGCTGTATTTATATGATGGTCTCATAGGTTTAAGTTTGTGACTTTATTCAGATAAAAGTGTGTGATTGTTTGGGGGACAAAGAATATTATTCCCTATATTCCAGCACAATTTGATCAATCTGAATCTAAGTAAACACAGTATTCTCTCTACTTCCTGTGTTTAGTGTGCTGTGCACAGTAATAATATTATTATTATAAGTAAGTTAATGTTGATTTTTTGGTATTTTGGAGGACTACTACTACAGAGTTCAACTCCTAATTCTAAGTTTATAATAGACATCCTAATACATACTATATATTACAATAGAATTTGACTCTCTCTATCTCCTGGAATTGTCAAAATGTCCTCTTTTATTATTATAATTATCATATAACGTGAACGTACTTATAATATTAGTAAGAGTAATCTTATTATTATTACTATCTACATACTATATTACTTTATTTCATGAATGATCTACCTAAACACATACAAGGTTAGTAATTGTTTGTCTCTATATTTAAAAGATAAGGATCACCACCGTATTATTATTGGAATAATAATTATACTGTCGTAGTACTATTTAAAAAAAAGAATTATCTCTAACATTACCTTATAGTATATTATTATTACCTATGGACATATTCTGCTAATACACCAACATCCAAAAACAATGATACTTAATAAGTACTACCTATATATTAGATGATGATACAGATCAGTTATTAATGTTTACTATAATATATACAAAATATGGTCTCGTTGTGGAGGTACAAACGAAATGGGAATGGTAAAGAAAATGGAGGTTTAAGATCTGAAACTCTGGTGCGTTTATTACAAAATAAATAAATTAAAAAAATAATAACACTTGTATACTCCCAATAAGTCTCCAGAAATCAAAAAAGTTGTATTATTAAGGGTCTAAAGTTACAATTAAATAAAATAATATCAGCCAACTGTTCAATCTTATATATATCATCAAAAGGTATTATATTAGCCGATGATTAATTAATGTGAAATGGCATTTTATGACCAACTTTTGCTGTATTTTCAATAAATATTATTCCAAAATCAAATGACTCTTGTCTTTCTTCTATATAAAGATTTATTTTCAACAACAACAACATGGTGTCTGGTTCTCCCGGCTTTGTGGAAATGAAATGAATTCTGATTCCTTTTATTTAATCGCATTTGTCTTTCGAGACTTGCAAAGTCTTCATTAATGAATCGGCTATTAAATACACTCAAATAGATTTGCATAATTACCATACATTATTATGGTATCGTGTGTGCCGGCAGTTCATGTTGAGTAAATAGACGTCCTGTCATTGCATGACAACATGATATCATTCATGTGAGGAAGCTATAAAACATACTACTACTCTGTAGAGTGGTTAATGAGGGTCATATTCATATCATAGAGGAAAACTCAATTTAACTTGTATCTACTTTTTTTTTAGTCGAGGGAGCGTTAACTTTTGTGAATAGAGCATCAGTCATCACTCAGCTTTGGAGATATCAAGAGATCGATCGCAGTTTCAAAAAAAAGTTCAGTTTCTTTGTGTGTGTGCGAGTGTGGACATTGTCCGCTATTATTAGCTTAGGATGAATTCTTGGATTTTGTGTGGACTACTACTGGCTGTCAGTGTGGAGTCAACATTACATAGGTGGGTAAAAATTTTACATATTTGTTTTTTTGTTGTTGTTCTCATTTATTACTCTTCTTTCGCCTTCCAAGTTCATTCCTTTTACTTTTGACATTGTCCAATGTCATCGTTAGGACATTTGCCAACGTTTCCTTTTTCTTCCTCTTCTTGAGCCTCTCTCAAGTTGAGAGTTTATATTTACATAAAATGTAGTGTGTACTATATGGTACACATGTCTTCCGATTATTAATGTATGTACTTACTTATGTAAAACATGAAAAGTTGATGCGTAGATTTAATTTGTGAGTCATAAATAATTGACACTATCAATTATTGACAGGATTTCACTGACCAAAGTTACAACTGTGAGACGGCAACTACAGGAAGTTGGAACTGATTTAACTCTAGTTCATCATCGTTGGTCTCAACTCGGTGGTCCGACTCCTGAGCCTTTGTCAAATTACCTTGATGTAAGTTAAAAATTTATAATTCCTGAATATTATATATGATGAGTCATGCTGATAAATTATTTCATGTCAATCTATAGTCATCTTTTATGTATTCAACATAGGCTCAATATTATGGACCTATAACAATTGGAACTCCTCCTCAAACCTTCAAAGTTGTAAGTACATACACACATTGACAGTTATTACTTGCATTTATTCTCGAAAAAAAAGTCATTCATTTCTGAAAATTTTTAGGTTTTTGATACGGGATCGTCCAACCTTTGGGTCCCATCCAAAAAATGTCATCTGACTAATATTGCGTGTTTACTTCACAATAAATACGATGCAAAGAAGTCCAGCACGTACAAAGCAAATGGAACAGAGTTTGAGATTCGTTATGGTTCAGGTACGACTTTATAGATTTATTTACTATTATTCAAATATTTTGCTCCTATTAATATAAATTCATGCATTGACATTTTACTCTTTTATATTATTATAGGCAGTCTCTCTGGAATCCTATCCCAAGATGTTGTCAATGTACTAAAAAAATTCTTTGTTATTTACTTAATAGTGTCCTTATCGGCGTGGCTATCATATTGAACTTAATTCTTTCATTTTTTTAAACAAACTAGGTTGGAGGACTGGAGGCTAAAGATCAAGTATTTGCTGAGGCACTCTCTGAACCGGGACTTGCTTTTGTCGCTGCCAAGTTTGATGGTATCCTTGGAATGGCATGTAAGAAGAACATATTAGTTAGTTTTATTTGTCCACAATTACCTTGATTTCTATATTCACAACATTATTAAATGTTTTATAGATGACACCATTTCGGTTGACAAGATTCCTCCAGTTTTCAACTCGATGATCAAACAGGGTGTGATTGACAACCCTGTCTTCTCCTTTTATTTGAACAGGTAGGTTTCTCCCTGAACAATAAGAAAGAAAGAAAAGTACTTAAGTAGGATCCACGGTGAACAAGCGATTCATTCATATTTATGTATTTACATTTTTTTAGAGATCCAGCTGCTGCTCTTGGAGGTGAGCTTATTCTTGGAGGGTCCGATCCTGCATACTACAAAGGCGATTTCACCTACTTACCTGTTTCCAAAAAGGGATACTGGCAATTTGCTATGGATGGGTAACAAAAATCTTGCAAAATTACTACTACTTCTATGTATGTTTGTAGTAACTGATTAAATATTTTGTTTCTTTTGACAGTGTTCAAATTGGTGAAGGTGGCACTTACTGCAAAGGTGGTTGTCAAGCAATTGCTGACACAGGTACCAGTCTTCTTGCTGGTCCATCCGAGGAAATCAAAATCTTGAACAAGGAGCTTGGGGCTACACCATTAGTAGGTGGAGAATACAGAATTGACTGTGCAAATATTCCTAATTTACCAAAAATCAAGTTTACCTTGGGAGGAAAAGTGTTTGAATTGGACGGTCAAGATTATGTTCTCAGAGTCAGTCAATTTGGACAAACAATTTGTTTGTCAGGATTTATTGGACTTGATGTACCAAAGCCGTAAGTTATTTTACATATAATTGAATAATGTTCCTTGTGTGTAATATTTTCCATTCGTTTGTAATTAATGCATAATTTACCAAAATGTATTCTTAAATATACTTTTGCAGACTTGGTCCTATTTGGATTCTTGGAGACATCTTCATTGGGAAATGGTACACGGAATTTGACCTAGGGAATAATCGAATTGGACTTGCACAGGCTGTTTAAAATTCCTGTTAGCATCTCTCTGACCAGACAAAAGCTCCTCTTCAAAATAATCATACTGTATTTGCTTCTTCTTCATAGATGATAATAATTCATCATCGTGATAATGTTTCCCCTTATCATGTATTGATATTTTACACTTTAATGGTCATATTTATGCGTATATAACTATGATATGTGTAGTAATTACTTATTTACTTTTAATACCTCACATGTTGTTGTTGAATGTTCTCTTGTGATTTATAACTATGCAATTGTGATGAAAAATCACTGATTATAATTATCGATTGATACACAAAATGACTGAAAATTATACCTGTTATTTATATAGTCGAAGAGAAGATTCTCTCACATTGTATACCACTATATAAGTAATACAATAATAATTAACAAAAGAATTTGATGAAATGTTACCATTTAAACTAGACCTAAGATGATTCCCTATTTTCGTATTTGATTCCTAGAACAATGTTCATTCATGACTTCAGGGAACTGGAAATTAAGCTCACTTAAAATCAGTACCTGTGTCGCACAGGCTATGTACTCATTTATTCACATAAAAGGTACATAGTTTTGTTTCCTTTCATTATCAGTTTACAGAGAATGTATAATCATAAGTGCTTTTATTTGTTTCGTATCAACCATATCATAATTTACTCGTACTGAAAGAACGTTCTCAAAAATTCACAAAGAAACGCACTGCTCACCGTTAATTCTCAGCTTTCATTAGCTCAATATACAAGTCAATGTTAACGTGCATAAAGTACCTATGACGTTTCAACAATTGATTAAGTCATTTTCCAATGTAGTATAATGAATTCACATGGTTGAGATTCATTTCAACCGAATGAATACTGGAGTACTCTCTACTACAAATAAGTTGAACTTTCTCAGAAAAGCTTTCTCCAGCTTCCTTGGAAATATTCCTGCAACTTGTAGGCTAAATACAAGTGATACGTATCAAAGAAATTATTTGATGGATAGCGTCAGTATATTATTAACATGTCTTGCAAATGCACAAGTTTCCACCTTCTTTGTCTACAATACAGTATCATTCCTTTGTACGCTCTCTTCTTACGGATTCTTTCGAGCCATGCTGTCCCTATTTCTCCTTCATCGATTTGTTCTTCCCTACCACTAAAACTATAATCAAAGAATACACAGTATAAACAAAGGTACAAGAAATTGAGGGGAGAGGATAGATAATCCACTTAAAATTTTGTTTCATATTTCTACTGTCATAACGGAATATGTACCATGGAGCCGACTATTACATATGTAACCTCTGACAAAATCAGACTGGCTACCCAAAACAGTGTGCAGTAAGTATTACAGGTGATACTTTGTCTGCCTTAGATGTTGGGGCATTGTGGAAACGTCTTGTAGGAGAACGACTTGTAAATACTAATGTATTTACTATCCAAAAGTCTAGCCGATCACAAAATGAAACATGAGATGAAATGAATTATGAGATTATCAAGATAAATGATTAGACTCGAAACAACAACAAATGTTACTAATGGTAGAGTATCACTTTTTATTCTCATCTAATAAACCTGTAGTAAAACAATGAAAATGTACGCTGGAGAAAAAAGCTCATCCTCAAAGAAAACTCTGGATTCTTTACGAATCATTCGTACAATATCAGCCCAAAAACACACTGAAAATTGTCTACCAAATATTAATGTGTATAAGAACACTTGTGTAATTATCGTATATATCATATTATAACAAAGGCTAACCTGGAGAAAAAAAGTACAATTTATTCCTTAAAATTTTAATATGCAACGGTTTCACCTCAAACTCATCACCATCAATGGAACAAAATTCTGGAGCTTCAATCGGCGTTATTTGTGCTTCGTTGAATTCTATTTTGTTATTTACTTCCCTTTTCACATTTTTCATAATGTTAAAGCCTTCCTTGATGAATTCCATCAGACTGTATTTTTTCCCAATTTCCATGACTAGTGAACCATTTCCTACTGGACGAATATTAAATTCTGGTGTTTCCACGCACACAGATGTCCAAGTCCCACACTCTTCATTGTCTACCAAAGGCACCACCTTGTCTATTTATGAAAAGAATAATTTTCTGATATGTAATGACAATCAAACTATCAAGTAGTTTCCATTGTAATTTACAATTTGTAGACATATGCCTAGTTTTTTACCTTTGGCAGTTGGTGGTCGAAAAAATGAGGTAATGTAAGAAAACCACGTTGTATTGAACTTGTCCACCTTCTTTTCGACACATCTTAAGCAACCGGGACAAGGTGGAGTATACCTGATCTCTGCTTTGAACATTTCTGGTTGTGTTCTAAATAGAATGTCATATTTATCTGAGGTAAAGACTGATCTATTTTCAAAATAATGTTCATAAAATCCCACATACCTAAAAAATGACCAAAAAGTGGTCCAATATTCACTTAAAAAGGTAGGCATGTCGCCCTTTCGCTTTAGAGCTTCTCGGAACATCCCGAGTCTTAATCCAGACATGGCATAAACGGGTTTTAAAGCAGGTTTTGCCTCTCCAGCGTTAACTTCACCATCTCCTTCCTCCTCCTTTTCCTGTAAAGAGAATTTAGAAATTATTCTTTTCTTTGACACGATTACAATTAATATTTTTGTGTGAATACATTCTATATGTAAAAAAAACTATCTTACGTTGCTTTCCATAACTTTAATTTCTAGTACATCCTTTGGTTTAATTTGGTGATTGACAATAGCCATCGCGGCTTCGGCAATATTATGATGCTCTTTACTAGATTTGGATAGTCCTAAGGATTCGGCAAACTCGTTGTCACAGCCAACTGGAATAAGTCCTATGATGAAATCAAAGATAATTCAGTTGAGTCAAATCAAAATTCCATATTTACTTACTAATAGTAATACTTTACCTATGGGGTACTTCAAAACTGCTTCATCAGCATCTTCACGTCTTAGTAGTCCAGTTACAACCTTAAAATAAATTCAAACATTTGGTATAAGTGATTAATTCGTGTGCCCCAATGTAAAAATAATTTGTCACACACCTCACTCAATGTTCCTCCTCCGCCTGCAACGGCAATTATATTTGTTTTGCTAATAATGCCACTTAACTCCTTGGCATGATCAATCTTTTCTGTCCTCACAATTGTAACCAAAAACCCAGCCATATGTAAAAGTGGTTCAGCAAATTTCTCGAATTTTGTCCGACCTTTCCTATTAAAAAAAATATACAAAACCAGATGAAGGCATTAAAGTGTAGTTTAAAAAAATTAAAGTAGTCCTAAGAAACACTTCCTGAAATGAACAAGTAAATATAATATAGTATATTTTATTAATACCTGTTTGAAGCTGCTGGATTGAGGAACAATGTAATGTGCTGAAATTTTCAAATATAAGTTATATTTATTTAGTTTAGTTTTTGGATACCAACTGAAAACTGGATTGTCAAAACAAAACAGAAATTCAGTGGCATTACCTTATTCACTGCCCCTTCCGGCAATGGTCTCCGTCCATGTTTCCTGGCTTCTTCACACAGTGCTTTCATAACTTGAAATTGTCTAAAATAATTCCAATACACACAATTCAATAAATTATTACAATTTAAAGCTTAGTCGTAAATATTTACACATGTCTAAGTAAGTATACTGACCTTTGCCTTTCCAACAAGTACTCGATTCCATAATAACTGACAACACAAGCAAAGACAGACTTTTTCCAGTGATTCCGCAAGGTCTTAAAAACCTTGGCCATTTTTAATTAAAAAATTAAAATGCGACAACCAGCAGAGAAAATATCTGAGAAAATTCGGCACATGTATAAAAAATTCAAACTCGTACTTAACCAGCAAGGATATTTGAGACAGCATTTGATTTATTCTGTTCTGTACAAAAATAAAATTAATTAACAACCATCACTTTACTTAAATTAATACAACCATTATGATACCTTTGGGTTATTTGATATGACAGCATGACTTTCAATAATTTAGTTAGTTATTCTTAATAAATAAGCAGCTTATTTGCGTAAGTATTACATACAATGCGATGTAGGATTTTACGATATAAAACAAAATAACAACTTGTTTAAATAACATGAGATTAAATTCAAATAATACCTTGTAATTCATATTACACGCACATTAAATGGAAAAAGAGACATTTCTTGTCAACTTTCCTTTAGCACACATTATGAGGACATTGCGGCAAGAATTATATTGCAGTTTAACAATAAATTGAATCACAATTCAACGATAATAAAAAGTCCTACTATAATCTTGGATAATTATTCATTTTATAAACCTCCAGAGGATACATTAATTTTGATTCTGTTAGGATCTGACTTGCTCAAGTCAAACCCATTAGTACTCAATGTTGTTGTTGCCGAGGTCATTGTAGTGTCAAAATTATGATGTGATGATGTGGAAGCTTGATTATATGGCACATGAATTCTGACAGTTTCACCAGAACTGGGAATGTTTGAGAGACTTCGGGGACTTGGCGTTGAGGAAGGAATGTTAATAGAAGAAGGGGTAGTCGATCGTGACCTACCACTATTCTCTAATACATCAATAGTCTGTCTATGACTACTACTTAAATTTGACCTATTGTTTTCCACAACAACTCCTGTAGAACGTCTTGGACTGACACTGGGAGGTATTCTACGACTACTACTACTGTTTTCAACAACAATACTCGTCGTCGTAGTTGTTGTTTGTATAGATTCTTTGAAATTTGAGTGTGAAATAAGCCTACTACTACTTTCTACGACATTAATATTTTCAGAAACTGTTTTCATTTTTCTAGGGCTT
>WJFB01001137.1:0-36980 GCA_009870185.1 Pygmarrhopalites habei
AATACTAACAAGAAATTCATGATGAAAGTGAGGTTAACTAGCATTATAAAGCATGTGGAATGGAGTAGGTCACTCAAATTGCATATGTGACGTACCTACGTGTCAAAGGTCAAAAGTAAGGGAAAATATCAACTAATATGATTAGTCTGACCTTGCTAATGACATTGTATGAAGCTGACACCTGACACAAGGAAGGTTCAATGATCAGTTTTATATATTTTCGTCAAGGTCAACAGGAGACAAATTTTCTCTAACGTCAAAGAATTACTACCAGAAATATATAATAATAGAATATAATTCTCCATTCTATAATTATAGAATTATAGAATGGACACTATGACCTGGCACTGTGCCAAGTTTCAGCTTCCTGATTAGTCATTTGTCAGGTCAGAAAAATCATTTTAGGTTAAATTCCTGACTTTTTTCCGATTTTTTTTATAAAATTCGTTTGTCACCTTTTTTAAATTTTCAATTCAATAATCAACTGTTAAAAAGGTGAGAAACGCATTTTGAAAAATAAAATTGGATTTATAAAAATCCAACTGAGAAAAGTATGTGTGCGGCCGAAGGGGCCGCAGGGAACTTTGAGGGGGGAGGGGGAACCGCGAGAATTAAGAATTGTCTCGAATGTGATTTTTTTCCAGAATTTCAACGATTTTTTTGACGGTGTTAGAGATTTTTTAAAAATGTTACAAGTGACATATGTACAGTAGGAGACCCAGTGCCCAATCTGCAATAGTTAGATTCTAATGAAAAAAAAGTTTTTTTTATGCATTTACGTTCTCAGTTCTTCCTGTTCTATTGTATGTGGTGGTAAGTATTTACGTAGCCACATTATGTACATGACTCAATCTTCTGTTATGGTTGTTGTGTTGGAGGGATGGAGGAGATGCAGGAAAGGCGAAGGGTATAATTTTTTTTGTCCCTCTCCTTCCCTCTCTTCAGAACGGTACACACACACACACTAGAGCTTGATGCATTTAAGTCATCCATCAAATGATCACACCATAGGAAACACCAAACAGTTTTTTAATGTAGTATACCGAAATCAAATCAAGAGGGTAAATATGCTCCTGGGCAAAGGGCCCTTGTATTCTTTGATTACCCTCAACCCATGTATTTCCTCCCTCTCTCTCTTTTCATACGTGTGTGTAGAAATGTGTGCTATGTAGTGTAGTTCCAAAAGAAGGGGAAATACAGGAGCCAGTGCATTTTAGAACGTTCAGTGCATAGGATGCACATATGGTGATTTTTATAGAAAATTAAAATGGGCCACTAAATGAAAATTTAATGATCTTTCTGTATTGTAATGTTGAAAACTTCTTTCCTTCTTTCTTTCTCTTTCTCATTATTTATTCCAAGATTGTCTGTCTAACAGAATCAAGTGTGGTAATGTAATGTAACGTAGTAGTACATTTTTTCTTTCATTTGTTTTCTCTTGTATTTTATAATTTTTTAAACCTTTTTCTTGGTACATTGTAATAATAATCATATATTTATATATATTTTTATATATTAATAAGTACTCAGAACTCAAATACGGTTTTTAGCCTTTTCTTTTTTTTGGAATATTACCACAACACACGAGATTAGCCCACATTTTTTGGTGTAGCAATGTAATAATAGTAGGTAAATATCTATATAATATGTATATATAGTTAATAGATCATTAATAGGCTGTTTAATATAATATATATAATATATGTGTGTATATATTTATACCATGAATTAGAGATTATAATACACTATGTAATATCATCATCATCGTAATTGTAGCCATTAGTACTCTAAATTTCTTGTAATGTAATGTGTTTGTGTGGGTGTGTATCGTATTTTTGTGTGTGTATTAGTACTATGTAGGTTAAAATTTAATAGCAATCCAATGGCACAAAACATTATTTTTGAATTTTTTTTTTATAAAAAAAAGTCACAAATAAAGCAATTCTCTCTCTCCCTTTAGAATTTCTGTACTTGTGTAATTTATTTTTGTATACAAATACATAACTTTGTCACACTGTCAGAGAATAGTCAGCATTAATTCGGGACTACACCATTCATCTGCATGTATGTATGTGTATGTATGTACACGAATATAATGTTCAAAATGTATACACAATTTTTAATAGCTAGCGTGTCATAAATTCTTAATAGTTTACATCATCATCATCATACTTTTTTTTCTACACTGTTTCTTATACAGGTAAATATTCACAGCATAATATGGACTGCAAATGCAATATTTTACAAGTATCATAGCAATAATAATATATTATACTAATTTTTAATTTCTAGATGTAGAGTGGTCATTGTGTAGTGTGTTGTGTAGTGTATGTGTGTTTCATGTTTCATCTTCGTGTTTTTTCGAAAATAAAGGATTCGTCCTTCCTCCTTTTAATGCATTAACTAGGTAATTTTACTGGAATGTACTAAAAACTTTGGTAAACATTGTAGGGATACTTGGGATTTCACAAATCCTTGTAAATGTACTATATTTTTATGGAGTTTCTATCGTAAAATCACTGTCTCATATAAAAAATGGTGGAATTTGTAATTAAACGAAACAGAAATCATTCAAACTGGTTATTGATTCACCCAAGAACGAAGGACAATAAAATAGTTTCTTCCTAGAAGAATTTCTTCCTCCTCTTCTGAAAATGTGATTGTAATTGAATTTAAAAATCAATATGTAGAAAGAATATAAAAAAACGTCTACATCTCCTGTATTTGGTTGTCCCTTCAACTTGTGTCTATTTATATATGCAAATTATCTACAGCTCCTCCTTTTGTTCTTTAGAATCTACAATACAGTTTACACAAACAAAAGCCAAAAAATAAATTAAGGTGAGTTTCTCTCATCCTACATCTATCGTCATGTGTACTAGTGTACTCATGTAACATGTACTGTACTGTATGTGTGGAAGTTTGAGGTAATTTGATATTTAGAAACAGCGTTAAATGATAAATTAAATATTACACGCTTGTACACTACTATGATTAATTATCACTACACAGTACGTAGTATCGTAGTATGTAATGGGTGTATGTGGTTATAGTCAAAAAGATGTAACATTCAGAATTTTTTTTAAAAATAAAAAAACGAGACAGCTCACTCACCCTTTCTGCTATTCATTATTTTATCATCTATCCTGGTTTGTGTTGTACATACATTGTAATTCTGAATTTAAACTGTTTTTGTCTCTAAATCCTTTCTTTCCATACACACGAGAAATACACAAACACACACACGGGGTGGGTGGGGGAGGAGCCTTTCGTGGTGTGACACTATTGATAAAAATTTTATAATTTAATATTATGTATATTAAGGGGGTATGGTGGTAAATTTGTTTCTTTGTTGTTGTTTTTAATAATTTGAGGATGACAACGTCATATGCAATCAACTTGTTTTATAATGAAGTCATTTTATGTATGGTAGGTATATAGGATGTGTGGGTGTGTTTGAGAGTGTGGATGTACCTAGTCAATATAGTACCTATGTATGTAGTAATAATAATAATATAATAATAATAACGTTGTAACAGTAATTAAGGATTACATAAAGCGGGGTTGAAGAATCAAGGGTTGTCGTCAGGATCTTCATTGTTGGGTGAATGACTGTTAGTTGGACTTCCACTACTTGCGGGATGTTCCCCCCGCCCGTGATTATAGAAAGCGGACAGACTAAAAATTTAACAGGAAAAAAAGAACCGTTTTTCATGAGTACTGGAAAATAATGTACCATCTTTTACACAAACTGGAGTCTCAATGTGGATTTGAACGAATTCACATTTTTTATGCATTGCCAAAACTTTCTACAGACAAATTCGTTTTGTGCAGAATTGATTTAGTGAAAAAAAGCTTACCTTTGTAAGGAGGATGTTGCTGGTAAAATGGATTGTTGTTGTTGGGCTAGGGCAGCAGCCATAGCGATGGCAGGCGAAGGGAAAGGTGTCGGGTACAACCTGTGTACAAGTCAAAATTTTCAAAATTTCAAAAATTTTGTCTCTTTTTCTTTGCAAAAATTTCAACACAAATTAATTTGATCTATGCACCAACTATACAGATAGAGTCCTAATTGTCTTTTATGATCGTTGATGCACTCCGGAGAAAGTCTCATAAGATGAATGGCGAATTTTATTAAGCGAGTAATTGAAAAATAACGCACCATTGTTGCTCATACCTGTATGGCATGGGTTTGGGAATTTGAGAGACAGAGGCCCATGGTGAGAATGGCGGTGGTGTGGGGGCTGTCGAATAAATTCGTTGCAATGCGGCATAATTCCCAGCCTCGGCTAGAAGCTCCAGTCCAACTTGAGAAGAGAATGGAGAAAAAATCTTATTAGTGTTTTTTTACTTTTGATGATGATGCTTACCAATTAATAGTAGAATCATCTGTACATATGTGATGCTACGTATGAAATGTGAAGTGGGAATTTACCTGCTGTTTGCCTTTTCCATTTGGTCCTACAAAATTCACACAAAATTTAATTAATTACCTTAAAAGATTTAGAGTTATATAAAATAAGGGGTAGAGACGAGATTTCATTGTTAACTATTCAACCATTGACTCATCATCATGTGAAAATTTTGTGTGTGGGTATGATTTTTGGATTTTTGGTAATTCATATGGGAATTCTTAATTTTTCCCCCCGTGGTTGACCACTTTTGAATGAATCACAATTTACACGGACGTCAGCATTTTAAATTGCAAATGGGCATCAAAAAAACACACTTCTTTACAATCCCTGACTAAAGTTCACAGAACAAGAAAATGTGAGGGAGGGAGAGAAAAGTGTAGAATGGGTTATTCTGTACAGAAAGATATAGATCTAAAATTGTTCGTGATTTTCAGTTTGTACACATTATAACACAGTGATTATGACATTCGATTTATTGAGGTTTACACGGTAATTACGAGGAATGAAGGTTTTCATGAGGCAATAAAATGAGTGACGACTAAAAGGGAAACATTGTAATATGAGTATAAAATATTTTTATGTAGTTACCGCAAGAAGAAATTTCTTGGTTATAAAACTTTTTCCCTCTCTCTTTCTCTATCAACGTAAAGACTTGGGAGAGAGAGAAATGAGAGAAAGAGATTAAGTTGATTGTTTATTTTGAAAAGGAGACGGCTAAATTTACTCAACTTTGGAGCAATTAAATAGCTTTGAAGTGGAAAGGCCGCCACTGTCTAACCTCTGTCTGCATATGAATTTGGAGTGAAATGAAAAACAAGTATTAGGTGACAAACTATCAGTACACGGACCAACATTAAAACATTTAAGGTATTTCTGGAGAAGTGTTTTCTCTCTCTCTCTCTCTCTCTCATTGTGTTGTGTGTGTGAGTGTGACTGGTGCCCTATAATAGTAATGTGAACATGGAACGATGAAAAACAGTTTAGTTTTACGACAGTAATATTTTCCGTGATTATCAAAGCATAAAGCCGCCTCGTAATTAACAAATGTGAAATGGTGCCTGCTACGTTTTTCTTGAGACACACACCCCAACACATACACACCTTGCAGTCTTAGATTATATAATATCATAATATTGCATTTTGTTCTTGAAGCAATGTAGAAGTGTGGTAGTAAGTAAGTAATCCCCATATTATAATAATTTCCTGTGTAGTTTTACACTAGCCCCACTTTACTCCCTGTCTTGATCAAGCAATTTCTCCTCTTGACACTTTGAGAACGATCAGTCGCCGCTCCTACCTTTTTTTCTCTCCCTCCCTCCCTTAAACCCCATAATATGAGAATACCATATTTTTTTCTTTTCACATTCCCCCCTCTCACATATCTAATATCAAGGGATATGGTGTACTGTAATATTATTTTTCGACGTATAATATTTTGACGGCTTGAGCTTCACTCTACTTTGTACTTTATACTAAAGTAATGGGTTAATTAACCAAACAACAACGACCAAACAATTACGGTAAGTCATGCAAGGCTTTTGTTCTTATTCACAAAAACTCTCTCTCTCTCGAAAAGCCTGCTGTGCTCTTCTCCTCTGCCTGCCTTTACTTATTATTAGTAGCCTCATATTATTACATATTTTGGACCTCGATCCATGCATGTTCTCATGTCATATAGAAAAATACAATTTGCACAGGCACAACTTTTTCAAGAGATTTTTTTTCAACAAATTAATATGCCATGTTTTTACCCATGTATACGTAATGGGTACATGCATGAATCTCGATTTGGAATTTTATCCCATTGCACCATTTTAACTAATGAATAGAATTGAGTCGAGTGGTTACGTACGTACGTGAGGAGGGAGAGAGCGGGACACACACACGTATATACATGTACATTAATGCACATTAGAACGATGACTACCGTAGTCGATTAGATATTTTACTTATTTTATGGCATGACAAAGAAAGTACTTTGTGCTTGTGTAACAATTCTAAAAATCCTCCACTGCACACACGACTCTGTGGATTTCAAATTTAAAATAATTATGAAAGTTACATTTACCTAACTCGCAAGAAAAGGTTGGAGTGACGTGTGTTGGAGAACACATGTCAGGGAGGTCATCATATTATGGATGGGAGAGAAACACGTCACAGAAAAAGAAGGAATTGATATATGAGGTGTACACTTTCGACCAGAAAAACGTGGTCATTAGTCAAAGGTGCTGAGATGAAATTGTTTTAAGCAGAGTGGACAATTTTGTAACGACCCTATATGTACACATGCATTTGTGAGTGTGAGAGAGAGAGAGAGAGAGAGAGAATACATAACATCCCACTTGGTACTTTTAACGAACCACTAATTATTAATGGAAACATGATATGATGTTAGGGAGAAGAGAAGGAGAGACACACGAAAGGAAGAGAGGGTGATAAGAACTTTTCCTGCCATTTACACTGCACGCTTTTCATCACCGCCTTTCCTTCTCCTCCTCCTCCTCCTCTCCCTCCTCTATCATTTATTTGAGGAATCTTTCCAAACCTGAGAAATTAAAGGAATGGAGTGATAGTGAAACACTTTGCCTGTCTATTAGCTGACTATGTCCATGTAAACTGATAAATCCACACATGCTGCATGTGTGTCTGTGTGAATGCACTCCCACGAATTTTGTTATGTGAAAAATTTGTAATCCAAATGAAATTTAATTTTTCAAAAGGGGAATGACAAAATACATTCATATTTAAATTTAGGGATGAGTGGTCAATGGCCGAATGCGACTATAAAATAAATTGGATGTGGAAAATACGGATCAATTTATTACCTGCGATTTTGATACCAGGTCCTGGAACAAATTAGAAAAGAGTTCATTAATTCACGCGCTATTTAGAACAATCTTAATTAACACACATTGACGGCATTTTTAAAACTAGAGTCATAAAAAAGCCTCAGTTTTTGACTTACTTGACTTGGGTGTCAGTTAAATTCAGTTTGGCAGCCAATTCCATTCTGAAATAGATAAAAAAGGAGAATAAGAATAAATGACAACTGAATTGTTGTATAGCATGTCGCGCGGACAAGATAAAAGAACCTTTCAATCCATCCAATTAGAGAATACATTACAAGTTACATTGTAAGTAGGTACCCACTTTTGTGCTTTTGTACTATTGTCCAGTTGTGTAGTAAATCACATTAAATATTTTGTCCTATCTAACCTCTCCTAATGTTCTACTAATAGTTGAAAAATTGAAAAGCTAATGTCCGACCATCACAAGAGCCGAGTTGTAACTAGTTCACCATTATACATACAACGTTGTATGCAGGGTATTCTCATTTTTAAAATATAAAATTCCACAAAACTCTCGTATCTTTTCTTACATGGAATTTTAACCAAACTCATCCTCTTTAACGTTTATCCATCCTCATTTGCCATGGCCCCTTGTATCCTCCTCCTTCTCGTTAAAACAAAAGATACCCAACAACTGATACACACGACCTGAGAAAAGTGGGGAGTGTAGGCATGCGATAGGTCAAACAATTACTTTGTCTCACACACATCCACACTCACACTCCTCTTCCATTTTGTGTTCAACCCTTGCTAATTGTAATTATTGCAATTGCTCTCCTCTTTTGCGCACAAAACTTGAGCACGTAACATGATTATGTCTTTCTCTCTCCCTCCCTCCCTCCTTTTCTCTGATTACCCACAATGGTCATTCTCTAACTCTTCCCTCACTTTGTGTAGTTAAGGTAATACTTGTACATGAGAATTCTGATAAAAATTTTAGGAGAGATAATTATTCCAGCCACAATTAATTGTTACATGGAAAAAGATTTCTTTTCCTTTGAAAAATCGTTTAAAAAATTCCAGGCGACGTTTTAAAACTTTTGTTTTCCCATTGTCTCATTTGAACTGATAGTATAAGCTTTTTGCACTAATGTTTGCCTATATTTGTGTGATGGCAGGTACCTGCTTTCAAGATTATGATATAACTATCTTCTAAACTAAGACAATTACGATTGGTGTGGTTGATACGTAAAGGATATCAAAAGTTGAAAGGGATATGGAGATGTGTACAATGTACATATACACGCTAAGTGCACTTTGTGATGTGAATTAAATATAATAAGAGACAATACTATAATTGCTACTCTCAACTACACTATGTACTACACTGGAAGCACAAACACATCTTTATACATGTACACACCACCATGTCCATGGAATGGTGAGCAATAAATGTAAAGTTTGTATTTTACAGTGTGTGTGTGTAGTTTTTTTGACGTTACAGCTAAATAAGAGTACAATGATGATTATTATGACGACTTGGAAAGGTAAATACTTAAACGGGTTGTTTTGGTAGACACGCTACAGAGTTTTTCCACTGGTGCTCATATCTTGACAAGGATCATCTCCCTATGTGAGTGAGTGTGTTTTAAAAAAGAAGTCTTCTTTCCTCCCCACCATATGCTCTCTTTCTCTCTCTCTCTCTCTTGATTATAAAATTGTATTCTGTGCGCTGTCTTTTATAGCCGTCCAGGCATCAACTCATACTGTCAATTAAGTGATATGTGTGTAATAAGTTTCATTATTAACCATTACCTCCTCGTTTATCTCTCTAAATGGATCTCTCTCCACACACCACACTACACTACACTACATACAACACTAGATTCACAATGGAAGAGCAGGGGGCAAATTTATACACTATTGCTTAGAATGTTATATAACCATCGTTTAAAATATGCAACTTCGTTTACACACCCTCTCCTTTTTCTGCACTTGAGCTGTGTTAAAAAAACAAGAGGAGAGCACAAATTGTAGAAGAGATTTTAAAAGAGAAAAAAACTTGCTAAATCTCGTCTAAACTGGACATCATAATAATGTAGGATGGATTGACAAAGTCTATTATATAGCAACTGCTTGGATGTTGGAGAGATTGATTAGGTAACAAAGTAACTCACCGATCTTGGACTGACAAATATTTTTGCCTCTCGAAAGACTTTTCTAGGGTTTGGAGCTGATGGTCCGTGAACGCAGTTCGAGCTTTCCGTTGTTTTTTGTTCATGTTCGAATGATTGTTATTCGAGCCAGGAATGAGGATACCATGAGAGTGATGGCTTCCCATCCCACCCTCACTCCTCGTACTATCTTCATCCTCGTCTTTGGTGCTACCTGTAATACAGAAAAGTATTAATTTATTAACTTCCGAATATTAGCATGAGTATCGTTCCAATAATTGTTTCCGCATACATATGTGTGCATTCCACATTTATCATTTGCATTAGCGAGGTTCAAAACATTCCTTTCAATCTTGTTCCACAAAATATTTAGTCTAATGGTGTTCATAATTATGTTCAATCCAAGATTTTGTTTTAACCATCAAGAATTTAGTTTATTAATCGTCGTTTAGTTTCCTAATGAGTTGTTAACGATTACATACTATAGACTGGACTCGTTCATCGGAATTCCTTCATTGTGATGAGGAGGGGAAAGGATTTTTCTAGGGAATAGATATGCAAATGGGTATAATCACAGTTGAAGGTGTGTGGAGGAAGGAAAGACTTGAGATAATAAATCTGTTGCCACTCTAACTGCCTCCGTGTAAAGGACATTAGACGGTGGGGACTACTTTTAAATCGTTGATTCGTTCTAAAGAAAAGAGATTAGATTACGGAACTAGATTTTCTCCTTCTCTCTCTCCCTTCTTTCCCTCTCCTCGTACGTGTGTTTGTGTGTGTGTTTGTACAATACACACGTATGTACTGCATTAGTGTACACATTCTGGGACATAATGAAATTCAAAAAATGTACCATAATATTAAATTTGTTGGGAAATGGTGGCGGTGATTGCGTGCCAATACCCACACACACAGTGTATAGATACACAACAAGAGAGAGAGGGGGAGAGAGTATTTCAATTTCCATCGCAATCATGATGTTATAGAAAAAGGAAAACGAATGTCAATTTACTCCATTAGGAGTTCTCCCAACTCCAGTTCCAGACCAATAACCACAATTCCGGAAAGGTATTGGCTCGGGGAAAAGTCACCGGAGTTGCCAAACACAAAACTGTACCGTGGCCATGATCCGGCTTGTCGTCGTCCTGAATTCTCCCCACACACACACACAACTCTGAGGATGTTCGTGTATTAGTGTGTGTGTGTGTGGCTTGAGAGCCAGATTTCTTTCGTGAATAATTGAGACAGTCAATCAGAGGGACACTGATTGAGGCTAATGCATCATTTAAACCCTTGCGATTGGGACGGGGGGAAATGATGACAGGGCCCGACCACTCTCGTCTCTTTCAATAGTCCCTCATGTGCATTTTATACCCTCGTCTCAATGCACAACCGACAGCAAATGAATAATTTATCAAAATCTTTCAAACTCTATACACATATGTACTCCCCGATACACTTCCCTCTCTCACACATTTTGTTCCTCTTTTTTTCCATTGTGACGACTCTCCAGTTCACAAAAAAGGAAAGAGAGAAGGGAAAAAGTTCCATTAAGTCTATCAGGAATCAAATCCTAATAAAATACACAAGTTGTACATGTGTATACATGTGTAGAGATTGCTATTATAAAATTTTCGATCTAAGTAAATTGTTAAAGAGGAGAACTCCTCTCCCCTCTCTACTCCCCTCAGTCAAATCAAAAATACTAAATCATAATTGATTTTCTATTTGATCCTTTCCCAGAAGTCACCTACACAAATCCCTTTTTTTGAATACAAGCTATAAATAAGTCCAATCAAAGGTTGTAGTGAAAAAAACTCACAGGATAAAAAAGGTTGGGAAAATCCTAATGGAATATGCAATAATGGTAAATGACAATAAGTTAAGGGGTTGACAAATGAAAACTGTGAATGGAGGAAGTTGTGGAAAAGGACTAACCTTTGATAGACTCTTCATCATAGTCGGATGAGTCTCCGCAGGTAGAGCGACGATGAAAGGATAGGTCTTTAGGTAACTCTGAAGAAGGACGACTATTGTGATGATTGGACCTGGGTAAATAATGTTCATCATCGGGCAGATCATCTGGATCCTCTTCGGATTTTGACAGGATGTCATTGATGAGGAATCTTGCTCTCTTTATACTTGCCGGTGGGCCGTCCGTTTTGTCCATGGGAGTGTTTTCTTCTTCCGATTGCGATGATAAAATTGTAACAGCATTCACAGTCATATTTGACACTGACATGCACATCCACAAACACACAAAAGGCGCAAAAGTCCACTTGATTTTTATTTGTATGTAGATGTGCCTCCAGGCAGCCTACACATTTTCTTTTTCTTTTGTCTGGGTCTTGAGTTAAATAAATAGACTTGTGTAGGTGTACGTGTGGGGGTGAATCACTCAAATAAATAGATAAATGACACTTTTGGAGATTAAATTAGAAAAAAAGGCTAATTCTTCTTCTTATGTTTTCCAAACTCGATGTGCGGAATTTTTAAATATTTTATTTGTTTAACCTTTACTAATTGTCACATCACATTCTGTGTACTTCTTTTTAGTTGGATGAACTGAAATACTTTGTTGTGGTTTTCACACGTTTCTCTCTTTTTTGCTCTCTGAATATTTTGTGTATTTTAGAATGAACAAAAAATTTTCACACTGTTTTTCCCTTCAGTGAGATCTCTCTTATACTATATTATGGTGTGGAGTGTATGTCTCATTACAAATTCAAAAATGTTCTCCTTTGATGGTTTGCTCTATTTGTTGTTGCTCTGTCTCTTCTCTTCTTTGCTATGGCTGTCTAATAAAAACATCAAATGTCAAAAGAGAAGTTGAGGAGAGGGAGAACAATTCTTGGAAAAAAATGTAGATTTTTTTTTCAGCGGTGTACTTTTTTTCAGTCTTGTTTCTTCTCCTTGATTGTTGTTTTGACAAAAAGGAGAGAAGATGATTATAATGATGTTGCTCTTGCTAATAGAAGAGCAAATGGCAATTCAGCAAAATGTGAAATGTGGCAGAAACCGTGACGACGAGTCTCATCATTTGAGGTAAACCAAAAACCCACGTTCAGTGTGTATAATCTCTCACACTCAAATTCTCTTCTTCATATATTTAACTTTCTGTACTCTTCTTCCTCCTGTCTATTTTACATACTCCTGTGTGTGTCTGTTGTGAGACATGAGAATCTTGAGGTTCAATAAAAATTCCTCTTGTATGAATAATTCACCGTGCAAATGAAGATCACTTTATCTCCTGATTATTTCTGGTTCGTTTGTGCCCACACTCTCCTGACTCTCCTTTCTCCGTGTCTCTTTGACAAATGAAGAGAACCGCAGGAAAAAAACAGACACAAATCTCAGTAGAATGCCGGTAACTTTGACTTGACTATCCAAACTAAAATTTTCAAAAACAAAATGAATCCAACTCTCCAGTCACTTTTTTGTTTCGCCCCAAAAGTTCACTTTTTAAACTTTGTAGGAAGGATTTTCTTGTTCACATCCAACGAAATAATGGCAACTTTTGTGTGTGTGTGTTGGGAAATTATTGTAGATCACAAGTTTGTCGACAATTATTCAATCTCTCTCTTAAAAGTTAATTAGCGGCGTTATAAAGTGTTTTGTGGGGACAATATGACTAATTGTTATGTACTGCACTTAAATTTTTATTGGTGGTTGTTATTGGAGGGGTGACGGTTTTTGTCTCGTTGTGAAGAATAAAATGTCTAGTTTTTTTTGGTATGGGGAAGAGAGAGAGACTACAGATTCCCCAGATTCTCTCCTCCACTGAGAGAAGATGACATGAGGAGAGAGATGCGGTGGTGAGTGGCGAGTGTGTGTGTGAGGGTGTAGTTTGAGAGAGTTTGGAGTGTGTGTATCGAGAGAGAGAAGACGGTCTTCCCTAACTTGTTGCTTGCTTACGACTGAGTGTTGGTTGAGGATCCACAAACTCTGGAGGGGAAGGTCTACACTTTGAGTTGTCTCCTCCCTAAGCCCTCAACAGCATCTAATTGGCCACGAACCTTTTTGCACCTCATCTGTACCTATAGCGATATGGGGAAGCAGATTATTATTCCCTTATTATTTATAGTCCATATAGTACACACTCCCCTGCCTCTCTCTTCCTCTCTTCTCTGTCTCTACATACACACTGTAGTAGTGTGTACGTACATGTAGTGTGTGCATATACACAATATTGAAGATACACTCGGGATGACTCAACTCAACGATGACAAAATAGTTTATGTGTGTGTACACACACACACTCTACACATGTAAGGGTGTAATTGTAATTAAACAAAAATATGTTTCCATTTTATGTTTTTGATCACTTTACGTCCATTTCACAGCCTTGACTTTTCCCCCGTTTTGAAATGAATCTACCTATTAAACATTATTGCATGGAGAAGGGAAAAATATGAATTATCATGTTTAAATTAAATTGGACATTTATTCCGAGTCAACTGGAAAAAAATTAATAATAATGAGAACTGATTGTGAGGATTATGAAGGAAGAGAGAGGGAGGGAAGGTGGACAAGGAAATTGAGGGGAAAACAAGAATCGTAATAATAGGATATTACGACTAGTTTAAAAACGCATGACAAATTATGACAAGATTTTTCTCACGGGGACGGCAGATATTATGATCACATTTCAATGATTCCATGACAAACATGCAATTGAGGGAGAGTGGATGGCGTGCTCCTTTTGTTGTGTGTGTGTGTGTGTGTACGAGTACACATGTAGTGTGTACAAACAGACACAAAAGGACTGCGTTTAGGAGGACACGTGTGTGGGCTTTATTGAGAGTGTGTGTATTTGTCCACCCGCATGTACACCCTAATATCATAATGATATGTGAATATATTGTAGATTTACGGTCGTTTGGCTACCTCCCTCCCTGTGTATGAGTGTGTGTGAAAAATCGTGTGTCGGACACTTTGCCTTAAAATGGGAAGTACTCCTGAGTCACCACAGAAAACCTTTTTCACATGACATACAATAATAACAATATTATTAAACTTGTCTACTCTGCCCTATAGTTGCAGTTGTTCTACTCCTGCTCCTGCTTACTGTGTGTGTCACACACGCGTTCAACTGACAGTGATTTGTATTCGAGAAAAATATTCAGAAACCAGCAATTAAATTGTATTGTGTTGTGTAGTAATGTAAATGTAGTTTCACATTTTCTTCAATTAGACATCAGACAAGACAGTTTATGTCTTCATTCCTTAATTTCATCACGCAGACCATTTCATGGCTTTGACTGTTCAATGACTATTGTGTACATCAAGGAAGTAGGAGTAGCATGCACTTTGTCTTTCCATGTAAGATTAAAATGAAATTCTCGTGTTTTCAATTTCATGTACAAAATTAGCTTACCTTGGACAAGGAAGAAAGCTGTAAGGAGGAAAAAGGAGTAAGGCAGGTCCATTTAATTTCAAATGTGAAAGAATAGTTTTAGTAACTCATCTCCGACTACACAGTGTGAAATTGATGAATAACTAATTTGAATTGTAACAACAGCCATCACCCGGTTGACATAGTCAAGAGCAGGATAAACGCTCTTAATTTCTGTGTAGTTAAAGTTGACTGTTTTGTACGGCTTTTGTAACCGAGCATCCATCTGTACGAATGAGGGCTGGAGGAAAAAAGAATAAAGAGAGAGACGAACATCCGTCGTCGGCGATGACACTGTTGTATGTTGGTTGGTTCGTTATTTAATCCACCACGATATTGTTTAAACTCGTAGTGTAAAAGGTGGATAATATTAAGACTATCTGGGCATGGACAGTTGTGTGTGTGTGTGTATTTGGATTTAAAGTCCTCCTCGGTAATTTGTTTCATGGGTGCATGCTGCATGCTCTTGTTTTTGTTCCGGATGTTCTACTTTCATTCATAGATACATAATACATACACAGTACACACATCCAAGTACACACCAAATTCATGCTTAACAAGCATGAGACAGCAAGCCAGAGGAATTCTGCTTCCATCACAATCACGTCCACCAAAAACAGGGTCCAACACACACACACACACACATCGTATCACTCTGAACATGGGCATTTCAATTTATACAGCCTTAATGTAGAACACACTTCTTTTTATTGATAGAAGTCTACCTGTCTTCCCCTCCCTCCTCCTTCTCCCTTTTCTCTCTTCCTTCAATTTACATACATATTTTTTTTACATGTTCTGCGGTAAAGTCTGTATCCGTTTTAGAGGGACAATCTAAGATTATCCTCACTTCCACTTTGTTCTATTATATTATGTAGAAACTTTGTCAGCAATTCAAATCATCCTAATTCTCAACTACAGTCATTCCATTTCATTCTGTGTAAAATTATAGCTCCAATTTTTTTACTCTTCTTCTTTTTCGTCGCCACTTCATTCAGTGTGTGTGTGTTTTGTTGGTATTACATTTTTTGTGTACAAGTGTTACATGGCTCAATTTTTTCCCTGTCCATCCGAATCCAAATCAAAGTAAAAGTTCTTGATATACAAAGCGTTGTGTCGGCCAACTTAATTTTTTTCTTAACAATTCATGTGCTTCACCCTCCGCCTGTAATGTGTAACAACCACACACACACACACACACACACGATATAATGTACAATCCCTAAAAAAGGCCGAAATCCTTGTAAAGAACCCACAAAAAGAAAAATGTACAATTACTCCCTTTTTTACAATCTTTACAAAAGAAATTTATTTATTTTATGGACTTGAGTCCATCAAAATGACAATTGAGGATAAAGGACAAAAAAAAGAATTATATATAAATATACACAAAGTGAAATTTTTTGATTTTTAATCCTCTTCCTCAAATTTTCTACCATTTTTCTTTTTTTATGAAATCTAAATACCGAATCATTTCACTTCCAAATCATCTCTTCCACAATTTGACAATTTTCACAGTGCACCTCTTCTTCTCCACTCCTCTTTTCCCCCTCTCTTTATTTGCAGTAAATAAAAAAAGATTATAAAAGAAATTTATATTAAAAAAAAGAAAAATTTTTGATGAGAAGAAAGGACTCCAAATCATACGTACACATTACACACACAAGCAAGTGTACTGTAAAGTGTAATAAGCAATATATAAAAATATGTAGTGGTGGTCGGAATGGATTTTTTTGCTTAGTATTTCAAAAACGCACCATATTGTCATATAAAGTAAACTGAATGTGTTAAAAGTAAAAAGACCAAAAAAAGAATGAGAAAAGGGAAAAGAGAGAGAAGGAAAAAAGAGAATAGCAAACGGAAAAATTTAAGCCGTCAAGAGTGAAGATGATGATGACAAAAGGAAAAAGATAAAAATGTAGCCGTTGTACACTTATAAAACCAGAGTCGCAAAGCAACTGCCGTAGAATTGTGGAATCGTGTTCAAGTATTGTCATCCCATTTCATAGCATCCTCCATGGAGAAGGAGAGAAGAAAAAAAGCCTACGAGCGGAAAAAGAGTAAAAGTTGTAAAAATACCTAGTTTGATGGAGAAAAAAAGTGAGGCGCTAGAGAGAGAGAGAGAGAAGAAAAAAAGAAGCGTAGTAATCTAATGTTCAGCAGGCATCCCAGAATTTCACGATTTCATCCATGTGACTTTCTTCTTCTCTACCCTTCCGTACGTACGCGGATAAATATATATATCAAGTTTATATTGTGTCTATGCGTCGGTGGGAGGAAAAAAGGAGGGTAGAACGCATCTCTGTGTGTGTGTGTGTGTTTACACTCTACTCCTTCCCTCCCTCTTCTCGCAGTCTCAGAGCAGAGTCTGGAAAGAGAAGGAGGGAGAGTTAAAAGAAAAGCTGAGTTGAGCTATTTTCATTTGAAGTGTTCATTCATATTCAATCTAAGTAGGAAGGAGTCTATTACTTGGGGGAGAGAGAATCGCGGGAGGAGTAAATAGGATTCCGAAAATGTCCTCCGCCGCCGCCCCGTCCGCCTCTACAATTCCCCGAAAATGTTTTTTTCCCTTGTCTCCCTCTCTTTTACACTTTTACTGCATTCTCAAAATCCGATATACAGAACTCTTTCCCTCTCACTCCACACACACACTCACACTCACACGTAATACATCCAACATTATCACACTGCATTGCCTCTTTGGCCGAAGCAAATAGATGTGTCTTTTGTGTGTGTGTGTGTTGGGAGAGAATGAGTGTGTGTGTGTGTGAAAGGTAGTGATGCTGACATGACACTTTTTAAGTACATATCCATTTCCTCAGATCATCTTGAATCCAAAACACGGCAAGGACAACTTACGTATAAGAGATCTCCCTCCTTCTTTATATGTACACCTTACGAGCGTGTGTGTGTGAGTGTGTGTGTGTACAATAAAATATAAAAGAGGAGAGAGAGAGAGGGAGGGAGAAAAAAAACTAATGGCAATCCTGTTTTCTCATGTTTTTCTATGGAATCCTCATAAATGTCGCAATTTGGCACTTGAGAGTTCAAAGGCAAAGGCACTTTGATACATAAAAGGGTCTTTCACATTTTGTGTGTGAATGTGTTATAATACAGGGACATCCACACACACACACACAAAATGATCAAGATAAAATATATTTGCACAAAACTACACATCCTCCATGGGAGTGAAGGAGAGATGGGGAGAGGAGATGAGGAGATGAGGGGGGTTTTATAAAAACCTGCTAAAGTTTGTCTTCCTCTTCTTCTCCTCCACATCTTCCACATAATAATATTAAATAGCAGTTACACTTCTCACTTTTATCTCTCCATTTTTTATGATTATGGACCAGTGGATTGAGTTCCTACTCAATGTGTCTATAGATTTGTGAGTGGGGTTCAAGTGTAAGTGTAAGTAACCGCATAGTTGGATTTTTGTGGATTTTGACTACTAGTAGAAGAGAGAGAGAGAGAGGAAGGGAGAGAGAGAGGAAAAAACGATTAAAGAATATTGTCGCAGAGTTTGTGTGTGTTATTGTTAGTGGCATGTTTTGAACGGGCTACATGGTCCATATTATATCGATGGTATAGTGACAAAGTGAATTCAAAAGAAGCGTTGAGCAAAGTTTTGCCTTGGTTTTCCCTCTCCTCTTCGTCCTTCTTTCTCACTCTTGTAGACTCTCTCTCTCACTCTCTCTATCGTGTGTGTGTGTATAAGTCTTTTCTACCCGTATTGATGCATGGTTGACTTTATGTAGGACCATTTGGCTTTGGATTTTATTTGGATCGTCGTTCCCCCTTTGTACTTGTATTGACCGTAAAGAACTCTCTCTCTCTCTCTCTCTCTATAGTCTACACGTATATGATAACATTGCCCATTATCCAGCTTTTCATATTTTTAATAAAAACTATTTTTTCTCATGTCTCCTTCCAAACTCTCCATGTGTGTGTGTATTTCTACATTCTACACACACAGACGTGTATAGCCATTGTGGACTTTAAATTAAAGTTGGGTGAGCATGTAAAATGTATATAAAATGTATTGAATGCAGCACACATATACACACGGCAGATACAGTAGTTTATACTATAGGACACACACACATTTTGTATTGTGGAATGTATAAAAAGAAATACCGAGACACACACACAAAGTGAGGGTGGGGATAAAGAAGAGAGTGAGAGTGACTTGACTTTAAGAGGAACTGAAATACAGAGAGAGAGTATAGTATTCATGGAGGTAGGGAGAAGTGTGAGTGTGTGTGAATGGAATTGATGAGAAAATCTTTGAATCTCGTCAGTTATACCCACTTATAAAGACCACTTATTGAGGAGAGAGAGGAGAGAGGTTGGCATAAAGCACACCCTGGCACCGAGGCAATTTGCCCGAGTCATTCGTATACACTTCTTGATAAAATATTCGTTATTCTTATTGATCAGCGCAGTCCAACAACAACCCCTCCAACAGCCCTCAAGAATGATTAGACTTGGCTTTGTTGTTGACTTAATTGCATTTGCGGAGCTCCAGTCACGTTACTTTCCCGTATTCACACTCCACTTCTCCATTCATTCCTCCTCCTCCCTATTTGTCCCTCTCCTCCCCCTTTCCCCCTCTCCACACAAATAACTTATAGATTGTTCAAATTTTCTTCTGCTAAAAAAATTTATGGATCCTCACATTAATCCACTATTAAACAATTTCCATAGAACTCCCACACTAATTCCTCTCACCCTTTATAGTATATTTTAAATCATTCTTCCCATTCCTTTCTTTTAACCTCCAATCCTGTTTAGTCCAAAGTTAAATCCACTCAAAACTTTCGCTAAACCACACACAACAAAATGGAGTGCTACATATTGGATGATACCAAAATTAATTACTACTGCCGTACGTGGACTGGAAATAAATATTGTAATTGCAAAAAAAACCTTTTTGTGATATCCTGAGAGAACAAAGAAGGAGGGGAAGAGGGATTTGGGAAAATTAAATGAAAATGACAAAACTAACCTGACAAATTGGGAAATAAAGTAGAAAGTGTGTGTGTGAAGAGTGAAAAAAAACTCTTCCTTGTTCTACAACATACACACACAACACAGGGATAGAAGAGTAGAGAGTCAAAAGTATTGATGAGGGTACATAAAGAGAGGAATTATAAGGAATTTACTGCAAGTCAACTGAACATTAATATGTAATGAATCCTGTGTCCCATTGAATAAAGACCACTTTGAGTGTAGAATAGCCTACCAATTTTTATTACAAAGAATGTATTTAGTTGGCAGCTGAAGTTTGGAGTGATATACATATGAAGAGAGAGAGAGAGAGCGGCTCTATTTTTTCCAGTCACCTCCAACCACTCCATGAGCTGCTGAATTGAACCATGAAAAGATGAACAAAGAGTCTGCATATGGCCGGAAGGAAATTGTTTAAACCGATTAGGACAGGAGACAAAAGCCATTTCCGTAACGTACACACACACACCACGGATTTCATTCCTCATGGAACCAACTCACAGGTTCTACTACTCTCCCTCTCCCTTAAATACGAGTACAAGTGTTGCATTATTATTCTTATATCTCTTTACATCTTGTCTCTATATCTAATTGACACAACACAGGGAAATATCCAGTTTGTATCCCTCTTATTCTGTACACAGAATGGCTATGTATGACTGGGATGTGGTGTACAGTGTGTGTGACTGTGAAAGTGAATGTACCTATATGTATACGAGTGTGATTGTGTGTGTGTGGAGGGACTGTGCAGTTTAAGTGGGGAAAATGATTGAGACTGAAGAGATAGGAAATTTATGACCATGATGAATCTACACTTTACATGTTATATCGTATGATACACTTGGATGGTTAAAAGACTGAGCCTCACCCGGTCCACCCAGACACACACACACACACGGCTAATCTTGCCCGACATCATTTTCGTCGATTTAAACTCGTTCGATTATTACATTAGGACTACATTAGTATTGTTGTATTGACCCTGTTGCTACATCCAGTCCTCTTTAATGAAGAGCAAGGGCGAGAGAGAGGGACAGGGAGATGGGGAAAAAATTGAGAGAAAGGGAAAAAAATTCCCTGGCTTTTCATACGGCATTTATTTCAATTGGCTTATTTTATGGCCAATTGTTCAAAAACTTTTAATGTTTTTAATGGCAATGGATGGTCAGAGATTTTTACTCGTGATTTGAGGGTGATTCAGCCTAATTGTAAATGATTTTTACGAGTAAATGCTTGGGCTTTTCTTTTCTGCAACTCTACTCCTCCCGTGTGTGGAGTTTAATGCTAATAAAAAATCCATTAATAAAATATTATTTTTTAATGAACTTTTTTTCAAAACAATAGAGATGTGTATGGTCCGATAGACTATCCTTCACATGACGACAATCCAAGGAAGGGTATTTAGCTGGAAAATAATTTGGATAATTGATGACATGACAGAGTTTTCGGAATGAGGAAAGATCATTGAGAAATCAAAAAATATCTTTTTCATTCATGTGAATTTTTTTAAAAAAGTAAGATGGAAACTAATTCAATGACAAAGGGAGAATTGAAACAATGTTTGTAACATCAATTTCGCAATTGTACACACACCATAAATATATTACACACACACATAGAGGGAGAATGAGATGATCATGTTTTGATATGTCCAATTCCCACGATTACCTCCTCTGTCTCTGTGTCCACACACAAACTAAGACATGACTTTTCCAGATAGTACACTGACAATTATGGCTATTATGTATTTGCGTGTATTTAAACGCTAAAGTTTGACATTCAGTCTCACTCTCTCTCTCCCTCAACACAACAATCACACACAATTACGACTCAGTACTGTAATGTGGGCAGGGAAATCATATTTTTTTGTGATTTGGAACTGAAGAAGAAGAAATCACGATACATCTCAAGGTATTTAATGACAATCCCTCTTCCCAGTGTTATGGGCTAGTTAAATAATATATAAATTGTGTTACATAATCCTGAAAGAGAGATGTGTGTGTGTGTTTCTTTGTGGAAGAATGGATGGGTTATGGAGACACAGAACTCTCTCATAAAAAAACAGAGCCGATGCTCAACAAGATATCTTGAACAGATTAGAAAGATGTTAACGGGCATACCTGTATGTGTTCTCCAAGTTTGATAATTGAAGGGTACCAACGACGACGCTTTTACTCAGCCATCAACTCTTTGTATCTCCCCTCCCTATATGTTATAGCACACAAAAGTTTACACAAATCCTGACTGTGCACACACACACATTTGCTACACACACATATACACGAAGGGTAAATTGATATTACATATACCATTACTCCTCTCTTTTGACTTTGTAGGCGTCCAATTTCTCTGCCCTCACCAAACTTACATTAACAAAAAAAATTATATTATTTATTACCCATACGGATGACTATGACTATTTCGCTTGGGTGCTCCTCTCTCTCTCTCTCTCTGGTGGAGGGTGAATAGAGTCCTAAATTTTACGTCCCCCTTTGTCGCTTTATCGATTCCATGTGTGTGTGTCCGACACACACAATACAATTTGAGTTGAACGACTAGCCAACACCGCAATTAAAAACAACGTCCAAAATCCACACAGTCTGTGTTTATGAGAATCAATTAGGACATTAATTTCGTGTAGGGAGATGTAAATTCACAAATTTTGGGAAAGGGCGTCCACATTAAACTGCCTACCTACAGTGCCTACTTGTCTGTGATGTGGAAGAATGATTGTCAATTGAATGTCTTTTTTGTGAAAATAAATTTTCAATTCTCATCTGATAATTATTTTGAGAGGTGAGAGTACATTTGAGTTTAGATGTGTGTGTTTGTGTGGGGGTGTGTAAGGGCTCATTAGGAATCACGCTCTTTGAAGATCCTTTTGCTTCATCATCCATTTGACCTTGCTTATGCTAGTGTGGGTATCCTCATCTCTCTGTATAGATTGACATCGTGTATGGAGAAGGTAGTGTGTAATGAATCATCGTGTTGTAATTATCAACCATTAAATCCTGATGACCATCAAATTACACAGAAAATTATTGACACACACAACATTGAGTTTTTTGGAGAAGGATTGTGGGGGATGAACGTTTTTGTGAGTGAATTGACCATTTTGTGCACAAAAAAGGAAAAGTCTTTAAATTAAATGTGTTTAGTACTCATACACACTCACGCAGTGTGTGTGTGGGTGTTCTATGATCTCCCTCCTCATTACACATCATTTCTGAAATTCCCTATTTGATGTCAAATTGTGAACATTAAAATTATGGGGACACACAAAACAAGAAAATTGGTGGATTGGTCTGTGGGTGAAAGCAATAAACCTAGAAAAAGATCCTTCTTTATTTTCAATTACGAATGATGATGTTGAAAAAAACAAAAGTTATAACTATCCACAAGTGTAAATAGCTAGAAAGAGAGACACACACACAGGGAGAGAGTTGGATTAATGACCAATTGGATTCAGGTGGGACAGAATAAAAATAGGACAATTTACCTTCAATTTATTGTACATAAGCACCGAAATTAGAATGAGATGACTATTTATTTCCATCATTGACTGAATGTGTGAGTAGTGTGTGTGTGTGTGTGTACTTGTGAAGTATAAAAGAGTAGAAGAGTAGAGGAGGAGGGGTTGAGACAAATTAAAAATTAGCTACATTTTTTTGGATGTTCAATGTTTGTGTCATGGGAGTGTCGCCGTAGCTAACTCCGGAAGGTCATTCTATTTGACACTTTGAAATTAATTGTGTTGAGCATACAACCGCTCATTCCACCATTCTAAATTTATATTTGTGTGTATGTACACACACACACAACTTTGTTCCCTTTTCACACACACAACAACAACAAACTCACAACAATAATCGAATAATCTGAGCTTCCTCCATCACGATGACGATGACTATAAAAATCTGACACACTGAAAATGAACGTACTAATTGAGACGAGAGAATAATGGAAAGTTTTGCTAAATAAATGTGCACACACTATTATTATAGTTGTGTGGAAAAGAGTATACATATACTTTGTACAATTGATTTGATTATTATTTAGAGTCTCTCTTCTACACACACAATTCTGTATGTAACTCTCATAATATGATTCGAGTAGTCATAAATTGTCTGGTTAGAGATTGAATCATACAAACAAAAGCCAAAAACCCTAAAAATTATTGTCTACGTCATGCTGAGATTGCCGTGTACATTGAGATATACTGTCAATGACCATTTCTACTGCCACTTTTTTCTCATGCTCTCCCTCCTCCTCTCTTCTATCTCTGACTGAAATATACAAAAATAAATTTGCATCTTGTAACATTGAAAAATAACATTATCTCAATATCATTCCACACACCTGTACGTGCATATCCCTTTCAAATGACATAAATAGAAATCCCAATTAAAATCAAGCAGAATAAATTATACACAGACACTAACCGTGTGTATGTGTTCTATTATAAACTATCATCTGTAGAGAAAAATGAATACAGAATAGCCCACAATATTTTTTATTGATAGAGCACAGAGCAGAGCACATTGGGCGGGATCAGCTGATGTGATGTGAGTGTCGGAAATTGCCGATCTAATAAAAAAAGACAATTGTATTTTTTGTCCGAAAATGTTTTTCAAACTTTATTATCCGGCAAATCTTATCAAGATTCTCCCCCACTCCCCACCACCGCCAATGCTACTCATTTATGTAAAACACAATGAGTAAAATATTCAAAGGTTAGAAACAAATTAATTTTGAACCTGTCCAAGTTTAAGGTCTCGACCATTCTCTAAATACAGACCATAAATCATTAAATGTGGATTGCGTCCCTCCTTCCATTTCCATGTTTCATGTTTCCCCATGGAAGATCCGGACTCTCTCCTCCCTGTGAGTTAAAAAATGACTTGATTTACATATCAAAAAAATTATGGACTATGTATTTTCCTTCCAGTTCCAATTTCTGACTTGACGATTTGTTGATAAAAAAAACATTTCCAGGATCAAAGACTCAAACCCACAAACGTCAAAGTAAGAGGGAATGTTGTATTAGTTTCGTAGCCTTACTTTTAAACGGTGATTAGATTACATCGGGCAGGGAGGTTTTAAAAGGGGGTAATCGGAGATGGTAAAAGACCGGTTAAAGATTAAACCACTACAGTAAGAGTGTGTTTGTGTGTGTATAACGTGATGGTAGGGTTACCAATCTAAATTTTTTGCACCTTCCACTTCAACCTATTCTTACATCTTACACAGGAGCAAAGTTTGTTGAGGATATTTCTGAGTTATGACTTTGTGATTACAGGAAATGGAGTGGTAACCCTAGGAGTGGTAGAGTTTGATTTCCATGATGATATGACGATGACAAGGTAGAACCCAACATACTTGTGTGTGAAGGAAAGTAATAAAATAAATTTAATTTAGTGGAGACTGGACCCGTCTGTTCAAGACTGAGTGCTTGTGTGTAGTGTGTACGTGGCTGTGGAAAGAGAGTCATAATTCATATGTCCAAATAGGAGGTGTTTAGCCATGTATTTTTGTAATTTCAGTCATGTTGGTTAGATTGACATTGGACTACAGTACACAGTGTAGCCTACAACACAAACACACATACAAATTGCTTTGATTCTATTGCTCCATTTTTTACCCTCCTAATTTTTCCATTAGATTAAAGTATGTAGTTTTTGAGGAGGAGGAGGAGAGTTGAGATAATTTGAAGACGTGTATCAACTCTTAATGTAACTAACTGATGTGTTGTGTATACCTCCAAAATATTTAATTTCTAGACAATATGTGTCAATGTTTTGGAAGGGAGAGTCCTTGCTCAACTCTCCCTGTATGGATACGTGTAGTTACTACCTGTAAGAAATAATAATAATATGAGAGAGAGAGAGAGAGAATATTAAAAAATGAAGGAGGAATTCACAAAGTAATAGGAGAGAAGAGGCCGCTTGAGAGAAGATTGGCGGTAAAGAAGATAGAAGAGGACACCGGCATCAGTGAAATGATGATCATGCAAATGGCAAATCATAGAACAGGTTCAAAACACCATGCAAGCAATTACCAGACAATAGCGTTAACGTGTAAGTTTCTGCTCAAAGAGAGAGAGAGACTCACCTTTGAGCCCCTTTGCACACACACACACACATCCACACACATCGAAGAACGGAGAAGAGGGAGGGGGTATATATGACGTTGGTGGTGATTAGTAATTTTAACCGAATAATACGTAAATAATGGCCAATTGATTTGACCGTTCCAACATTCAATCGTCTCTGATGGTTGAGGGTGGAAAAGTAATCCTATGTGGACTTGTACACATTATATATTGGAGGGAGGAGGAGGAGGTGTACACGTATAATTTTATCATTTTTATTCAACAATTGCTTACGAAAAAGATCCACTTTTTTCACCCCTCCTCTCTTATAAATTGCTTCTACTTTATATTCAAACTATATGGGATGTTCACAAAGTTTTCTTGGGATTTAGTGGATCCACCCCACCACACAATGATATTTTGATTGTATCGAGCCATCTCACATATAAGTTATAAGTATAGGCTACGTATACCCATAATACTGTTTAACTTTTGGTTGTTCCTCCATTTTTCAAGGAGGACGGTTTTTTCCCCTCAAATTTGATTCTTTATTTTGTTCATTAGTGCATACACATCCCCACTTAGCATTTTCTCCTCCCTTCCTCTCAACAGCCCTTTCTCACAATAAATGGCAATAATCATCATACAAAACTCCATAACCGTTCTCCATAATTATTTGAGGTTGTCTGTTGTCGGAATGGAGGAGAGAAAAAACAATATGGATTCCGCATCATCCTGTACAAAATTATATGTGAGAGAGTACCTTATGATCAAAATTGTACTTGCAGGTGTGCCATGTCATAGTAGTAGTAGTATAAGCTCAGAAAATTTTTGTTCATATTTTTTGTGTCTACCTCTCTTTTGATTCGATCATTAACTTGCATTAGTAGCACTTATCGTGTTTCAACTTAAGAACTTGTCAGTGTCATCACATCATCATCTGCACAACATCATTATCATCTCTCCATCAGAGTCATGAGGGAAGAAATTGCAATATTGGTCTCACTCTGTAGTACACAGAGTGTATCTATGTATGCACAATAATTGGATAGACGTTGTATTGTTGTTGCTGTGAGATGTATTGTTGCTTGCAAAGTATGTTGAATCTGGTTCTACTTTTTTGTCATTATGATGTAGTTTATTGCCCATCATCACATCACATTTTTATGAATAACCACACCACATCACCTCTTCTCTCCACCATTCCAATTCAAATTGGGAAGATCCAAAAGTTTTCCACTTATCATTCACCTAACAAGGAAGATTTCTTACGACTCGATTGATTTGTTCATTTCACACACACACACACACTCTATTGAGTCCCCCCAACCATGTCTTTGTAATATTGGCAAATCAACTACATTTAGAAAATAATAGAGCTTGTTCTTGTTCATGTATAGTTGCTGTGTTGTGGCTTTGTGAATGAGTACCTCTGTTGCTGTAGTCAACTTTTCCTGAGCCATGATTATGATTACCAATGTTCCTCTCTCTCTTTCTACATCTTGTGTAGATATTACCTGTGGATGTGAAGCCGTGCACACACACGAAGATGTAGCAAAAGACTCGTTGAGGATAAAAAGCGAAAAACTGCCAATGTCGATCAAATAGCCATTAATGGGCAATTCATTACGCCGTGCATTTTTATTTATTTATTTTTTCCATCATAATTTAACGATCATCATCTGTCGATTTTCAATACTTTGTACTTACCCATGTTACAGTCTCTGTCCCTCATGTATGTACAATGTACATACAGCATCCACAAAAAATGAAGCATACACACACAGTCACAAAAGAGGGGATAGCGGGAGTAACGTGAGTGTTTTTTTGCAATGGTTGCAACAGTTAACAATAAGATTTATATTCCTCCTTCATACACATGCATAATAAATTTTTGGACTATAATGTAATGTACGTAGAATGGGGATAACTTCAAAGGAGGAGCAAAGTGAGTTTTGAATATGTGTGCACCTGTTTTTTTATCCACATTCATTGTTCTTCTCGCTGTGCTTCAATTGAAGTGATACATAAATTGTACATAAATTCAAAAGTGAGTAGATCGGCTTATTATGGTCTGAAGAATGGAATGCACCCACACACTCACGTACACTAGAACCTCTTTACAAGTTTCGGTAGGGTCACCTTTCACTCTCATTGTTATTTTACTAGAGGAATAACAATCATCGGAGACTCCAAGGACTTTAATAGGACTCTCATAGTCAAACTATTAAGCAAGATTAACAATATTTTAATTCATACATGTATATTAACAAAAAGTTTGCAGTATGTACGGAATAAATAAGGTCCTGTAGTTCATTATTTTTCGTAAGATTGAATGCTGGAATTTTTGTTTCGAATTTCAAAACTATCCTCCGTAGGAATTGCAATTCAAAAGTGCAAAACTTTAGCTAAGTGGGGATTTTTTGAGTCTAAATAATCCGGGATTTTGAGATTGTGGCAATAATTCAGATCCAAAAGTATAAAAGAAGAAGGACTTTATAAACGTGTTGTAGTGTAGTCACCCGTGGTCCTCCCCCTCTGGGGAATCTAGAAGAGTGTAGAAATAGAGAGAGAGGAGAGAGAAGGAGTAAGGAGCATTTTGAATCACATAGTTTAGATAATGAATGAGTCAACGAGGAGAATTGTCACGATTCCAATCATTTTCACCGCCTGAGCGACTCGTATGAACCGACCGAGACTATGAAGCTCTAGCAAAATTATATCATTCAATAGACAATTAGGATGAAACGACAGGGAAGCAGAAGAAGATGGGGAGGAGGAGGATGAAATGAAACGAGACGAATGGCCCATCGTAAGTATATATAGTCTAATAATATAATAATATACAAGACGACAAACAAGTTTCTCACAGCCTCCACTTCTCTCTTTCTCTCTCTTCCCCTTACACACACACACTGTCTGTGTGTCTCCCATCTCTCTTCTCGTACTTAAATAGGTAAATCCAGCCAGGTAAATACCCATGCATTATCATTAAAATAATATGCAAAGGATAATCAAGTTTGTAGAGGTATGAAAAGTGCAGCATGATGATACAATATGGAGGTAAAAGGGATCTTCAAACTCATAATAATCTCATATCATCCGTCTTCCCTTCCTTCTGTACAGAAGTGTACAGAAGGCATTTCCTCACCATGTTGTACACACACACACACCGTACAAATGTATGGATATGGCATGCAGTGTATGAAAAATGCAAAGTGCACCATAAAGAGCTACTAGGACTGGAGAGAAAGAGGAAGAAATAGAAAAAAAGACAAAAAAATAAAAGAAAGGAAGATGAAGAAGACCAGTTGAGAAGAAAGAAGTTAATAAGAGAACTACTTGGGGAAGGTGTAGAAAACTACAAAAGGATTTTAAATAGAGAACATTGTAATAATGATAAATAATGTAAGATGGGCAAAAGTTCTTTTTTCAAAGAACGTGTGCAATTATGCTTCTCTTTCAAGAGAGAGACAGAGGAGAGGGGGAGCATTTTACTCCTCACAGTTTGTACATACAAGGAACAGGAGTACAATACAAGTCCCTTCACTCCTCACTCCTACATAATACATATTTTTTTGCCTTTATCGTATTAAACTTATTATTATATAGTTTAGCTCGACTCGGCGACGTCCTACTCAATTCATTTATCCATATACAATTTATATACATAGGTAAATTCTTGACTCCCTTGGCGTAAACCCGGCTATCTAATGCTCCTCGTTTTATTTTATTTTTTTCTTCCTCCCCTCCCCTCTCTATCTCTGTCTCTGATGCCTTAAATTCTTTTAAATTGTTTTGAGAAACCCTTATACACTACATACAAGTCTTTCCCTATATCTTTCACTACGTATCTTGTCCACTCCCAATGTAACGAACGTAGAACGTAGCCTTATAAATTGTAGAATTTCTCGATTTTTTTCTCCTCTCCTCTTCATTTGATTTCATTACACACCTTCCTCCAATTCTTTGTCTACACACACCACACACACGTATGTATCCACTCCACGTCCAGATACTTGATGAAATGGTCATTATACTTTTTACCATCCCCCTAATAGCGTCCAAGAGAGAGAGAGAGAAAGAGAGAGAGAAATGAGTATGGGGCTGTAGCTTTGAACTGTTGATCACAAACTCATGCCATACGGGATAAAAAAATACACAGTGCGTCTTGTAACAAAAAGAAAGGTACATATTAAATTGTATTGTGTGTGTGTGGAGACTTCTTGAGAGAAGGGCGTCTATCCTACACACACACACACACACACACTGGTACGGGAGAAGCACATAAGGGCAACAACAAGATATCATTATAAACGGTGGCGACTACTTTTTTGTTATCAATTTTGTTATACACACCGACGGACGCTTCTTCTTCTCCTCCTCCTCCTCTCTATCATTCTTCCTTTTGTCCTAATCGTTCATCAACTACCTTCCTGTCTGGTCCCCCTCCACACACACACACACTCTCTGGAGTCCCCCTCCCTTTGTACAATTGTGCCAGTGTATTATTACAACTGATGGACACAACAGCATCGATTGTTCAGATGGACAGAGTTCCGTCAATATAAAAACCAATTGATCACAAAACTCCTGGGCTGACTATGCAGTAGTCCGATGTCTGGAGTGTCAGGAAAAGAGGGAGGAGGAGAAGGAGAAAAAAGTCAGGAATAGAATGATGGGCAAAAAAATGAGAGAGAGGGATAAATTCATCACACTCTCAACTCAATGGTTTTTATTATTCAACAATAATAATATCAAATAAATTATAAATTGTACTTGTAATTGTGTGTGGGGGGGGGGGGCGTACAATGACCAGGAGACGTTTAACAATTCACCGTTACATTTCCCATCACTTTTATCCCCGTGAAAAAATAGGGAGAGAGAGAGAGAGGGTGAGGGAGAAAAGCTTTTTTTACTTTTGTACTACAAACTCTTTTTTTATAATTTCATTTTCACCTGTACATACTCGAGGGGTAGGGAAGTATAGTGTGTGTGTCACCTGTGTCCGTCTGTTTTTCTTGTTATTATTATCATGGAACGGTTTAAGACCAGTAAATTCTGTATTTGATTCTTTTGATCGTCCCATAATTTATTAACTGTCATCGCACCACTGTCCTCACAATAAAAGAGCACTCGATTAAAGTCAAGGGAGACACTTAGCTTGTCAAGTACCATCATTTCAAGCCCCCTCACTTTTCCCCACACACACACACACACTCATGTTGTGTGTGTTTGTGTGTAGAGCTAGACTAGCCAAAAGAGAGAAGAGTTGAGGACCCAGACTTTATTGTTTATTGAGGTATTGTTCGTGTCAGTTCTCTTCACCCCATGTTTGTTATTTATTATCATCATCCCGACGACGAGACGAGAGGACGATGATGAGTACGAGTAGCCAACAACTGAAACATTGTGTAGACACTTTTTGTTCACACTGATCTATTTACTTTCACACTCCTAAGTATTTAGTTTCATATTCTAATATAAATTCCCTCTCTCCATTTTTGTCACTCCCTATCAAATATACAATTTACGCAGTATATCCTGGGTTTTTTTCGCGGAATGTACACACCAGTCATGTGTTTAAGTGTGTGTGTGTGGCTTTGTGTGTGTGATCGTAGAGGATTATCTATTAAAGACTTGTAATACACTGTGAATCCAATGTTGAAACTCGACGGTGTAGCTTAAAGTAAACTCCGCTTTTTCCGTTCCGGTTCATTCTTAAAAAGTCATTCTAATTAATTTGGTCCAGGTTTTTGCTGTTCCCCATCATAATAATATACCAATACTACGCTAGACAACCAACACGTCTCCCTCCTCTCTCTCTCTCTCTCTCTTTGAAGTCGTACGTGTGTGAAAAACTGAAAAAAGGCACCTGTCTGTCCTTTCCACTTACTCCAGCACCACTACCTACCTTACATTTGAGTGTGAATATACACAGCATTACACACACACGCATACACAGAAGAGTAATTTTGTAGTGAGCTGAATTGAAGTCAACTATTAACTACACAAAACTCTCCACACTCCATTTATATTGTTGGTGGTAGTGGGAGTCAAATGAAAAAAGCCATGTAGACAAATACAAAACACACACTCACTCTCTCTCTCTCTCTCTCTCATTCTCTCACCCCTTACTAATATGAGCTTGGCACTGGATACAATGAAGAACCAGGGCAAAAGTCCCACTTCTTTTTATTTTTGATAAAAGATAATATATAGAACAAGTGTTTGAGTTCAATAAAAGCCAGGTATTATAAATCCACATATCCTCCTATCCTACGCTATGGGAGTGGAGTCAGAGTTGGACAGTAAGAAAAATAATCCATATGGCATTTACAGGTATAATAGAAAAAAATAGCTTGTGACGACCAAGGAGGAAAGGTAATAGAGGCTTTTGTGATTCCATTGAACATGAACATGGAGGACCTCTCTCTCACTCTCCCTCTCTTCAACATTATTATTATGAAAAACCAGCATTTCCGTTTTCACGTGTTTAACTGGAAACTATCATCGTATTACACATGTACACATTTCTCTGTATCATTTGACTGGCTCACGAAACAAAACTCTTATGTCATTAAGAACACTTTAGCTATTAATGTTGCCCCGTCCTCCTCTACCCTTTTCCTTCCCCCTCTTTCTCTCTCCCCTGTCCAGCCACTCCAGCCTTGGCATGGCTATGTAGGCCAGGCAGTCGTCAGTCATCCAGAAAAAAATTCATCATACATTATATCGTAATAATAGAAAAGTCATGGGGTGAATTTAATTCACATACACACAATATCCCCCCTCTCTCTCTCTGTCTCTTTGTAAATTTGTGTAGTGTCTATGAATATAAATTTCCAGAGACTCGCACAATCCAAATTATAATAATTAGTATTTTAATTTTCCCCCATTCAGCGTGTACAAAACAAGTTGTAGGTACAAGTTGGAGTTAAATACCTTGAAATTGGGTGCTTCTTTAATTTGTTTAGGTCGAGGTCTACTGACGACGAGACAAGGAAGCTGGGAGCTATTTACATTGTATAGAGCACTGAAACAGGAACAGACAAATGACTCATCATCATGATGATCCTATGTAATCCTTTTTCATAATCTTTTCCATCTTAGTCTTCAATCTGGAGACTTTAAATTAATGAGAGTAACACACAAAAAATCTACAGCCCAGTGAGAAAAATTGGATGATAGTTAAAGAAGAGAGAGAGTGCAGTTATTTGTTAAATGGACACTGGATTCTTTTTTTCTTGAATATTTCAAATTTCAGTCTATTCTCCTTGTCCACATTATAATAAGTTGATTCAACTCATTTGAAGAATTTCACTCATCCGAATGATGATGATGATATACACCATCATTGATAATAGATGGGAAGAGAGAGACAGACTTTGTTAGAGAGACATTGAATCAATTGTGTTCAACTTTTTGGTTATGCACTTGCGATAAATGTATACAATTTCAATAGAAATTACAGGTAAATGCTGTACGGGTGCGACGACTCGGCTGTGAAATGATGGAGCGATGTAGAGAGAGAGAGATGCATATTTATCATGATCATTTCAGACAGAAGAGAGAAAAAGAGAGGCTCATGTTGCGTGCTCTCATGGTAAACCATGTAATGGACAAAACATGCCAATTACCGAGTTACCAAGAAAGTCAGCTCTCTTATTGTGTGTCTACTCCAAACACACACACATACAACACATATTATGCTTATTGTATATATATAGAAATAAAGTTAAGTGATGGAGTTGCGACCGTTATGTGTTTATACTTAACTTTTATTCTATTCCGTGAACAATCTAATTCAAATGGAACATGAAACGCGATTGGCATGGACTACGAATTACCGCATCAAACTCCATTGACTGTTTCCAATTGTTCCTTCCAGAGGAGCAGACAGGGGAGAGAGTGTTCATTGTTGTTGTTTTTTTGATCCTGTCTCTCACACATCTTCCATCATTGCAATCACACATATTTCAAGAATCTGTACAATGATCTTTTATAATATCCAAACACAGTTGGATAATACAAGGGCCGTGTGTGTGGAGGATAGGTGGTAAGTGTACACATGTAATAATTTGATTAGGCTGTTAGGCGCCTGACCCAAACTCTCTCTCTCTCTCTTGTGTTCAGTCGCGTCTTAAACTAATGAATACTTTCTTTCTCTCTCTCTCTCTCTCTCTCTCGTTATTCCTAGTGCCATTGGAGGTTGTGGTCAAAGCTTTCTTCATTTTTCAGACCTACTTTTTTCAAACTCTTCTTCTTCTCGTCTCCTGTTCAACCCTCTTCGTCTTTTCTCTGTCTCCCTTTCTTTCTGGACTACTCCACATCCATTTCCTGATTGTCTAAACGTGGTCGTCCAGACATAAAAAAAGAAAGGGTCCAGTTCTCAAAACTTTGTCTTTGTAAGGATCAAGTCCTTGGAATCTACAAGATATCAGAGAGAGAAAGAGAGTCATTTGAAACATCAGTCAGTGTCTCATTCTCATACATTGAACCATATTTATTTGGATTTGTGAAAAGAAAAAAAGAGAGAGAGAAAAAAATGATTTTTTCCATGTGTGCCACGAAACGATCAAAAACGATCAAAAAACCATTAGTTCACCATTTCATTTTGTTGTGGGTGAGAGAGAGAGGAGAGAGGGAAGGAAATGGTAAGTCAGAGACTCAGTTTAAATTAGGATCGTGTAAAAAGGTAGAGGGAAAACATTAGCCATATCTGATGTGAAGGGTCCTTGTGTGTGTGTGAGTATAATATACTGGTCATTGTGCCACTCAATTGAGGCACGCTGTAAAGTGTAAAAGACAGCTTCTATATGTAGTATACATGCATTCACCTTTACTCTTTTACTCTTACCCTAGTTAGATTTTTGGTGGCTGAAACTGTACAAAACTATCATCACACCAGTGCAATGGGATGTACACACGAGTAAAGTCTGAGAAGGAACCACGTCTCTCTCTCAGTAGTTTTTATCCAAACTGGTTATTTGTAGATCATCCCAGACATATCTGTCTCGGAGAGGAGAAGAAAGGATGAAAAAAATGAGAACCAATGCATTCAATGTCATTTCCTACCTACAATACATATCCAAAAAGAATAAGTACATATTGTATCAAAAAAGCCCAAATGAATTGATCATGTGATGTGAGCCACACACAAACTCCCTCCCTCCCACAAGAATCATACTTTTCTCATTTTTTTATTGTTATAATTTTAGAGAGTTGTAAAGTAAGGCACGATTTAGGAGAGATAATGAAAACCCTTTTACTTTTTTTGTTTTCTGTGCACTGAAGAACCTTTATTACCCATGTACTTGGCATGTAGTGTGTGTGTGTGTGTGTTGGGAAGAGAGGATGATGGGTGATGCGCGTTTCATTGTATGTAGTTAGTTGGGACATTATTCCTATCATTATTTACATCTTGATATCTCCTTAAATGTGTAAGTGATGGATAAACCACAGACAGAAAGACAGCGGGAACATGGACACAAGTTTCTCCTCCTCTTCATCATCCTCCTCCTCAGGAGGAGATGAGAGATAAACGATCCTATTATATTTCATAGCCACAGTTTAAATACAACTCCATCATACTAGTCCTTCCTCTCCTACCAAAGGAAATTAAATGACCCTTCAACAATTGATCCTAATTTGTCCTCTTTTCTCTCCTATGTATCAATTACTTTTACAGTTTTTCTTGGATTAATTCCCTCTTGTCTCTGCTCAGATAAAACACTCTTTTCTTTGTTTTGAGCTCCCACGAGAAAAACTACGATTCCAAGATTAGTCATACAGTTAAATTATAGACAGTATAATTGTCTTTAAATGTAGAAAAAAATTTAAACTCTTTCAAAAGTCATTTTGAAAGAAAACATGATCCTGGAGTCATTGCTCTTGTCTTTATTGTTCGAATTTGAAAAGAAACTCAAAATTGACTAACATACACTCAACTCTAATTTACCCTTTTTTGTATTTAGTCAACAATTACTAAATTCAATGAAAAAGATTAATTTTCAAACAGTCCATTGTGACACAATGAAAGTCGTTCCTTTTCTTCGTTTACGAAAATGATTACCAACTCCTAATTTTCTCATTTTCTAATTTCATCAAAGAAAAGGGACGACGAGAGGGAGACAAAAGAAGATGAAGAAGAAAAGACTCAACACATTTATAGTACGACCATCATCAGCAATTACTACAAAAATATGACAAAGACAATAGCACAAGAAAAAAAGATTACATCCTTTCCACCTCCATACAAAATAAAAATTTTGTCACAATGGATTAATTGTACAATTTTAACTTGCTGCAAAAAAAACTTTTACCGTGCGTCCTCATCTCTCCCTCCCTTTCTCAATCCCCCCATTCATCCGATGAATGATGAATCAAGATTCAAATGAGCACCAGGACTGCACTGGGGGTATGTCAATTAGCTCATCCCACTTTACAGATAGAAGGGGAAAAAAAGTTGTAGAGCGACTTGAGTTTGTCTTATTGTTTTTCATCGTATTTCTCTTCCATCACGCAAATAAATTAGACTTATACAATTACATCAACTTTTTATTATTCCTATTTTGTATATGTACATTATCATCTCTTTTGCTCTCCTCCTCCTCCTGTTCCCTACCTCGCTTGTGAAAGTAACAAAATTAAAGTTCAAGGCGTACTCCTCTCCTTGTGTACCATAACATAATATACATTATTATGCACACAATCCAATCCTCCGTTCTTCATCATCACGGCAGAGAGTGTTGTTTTCATGTAAAAATTACATGCTCATCATCATATGAGATTTTGCTATATATTTTGTGTGCTAAAATACATCAGATCCACACACACACTCTCGTGTATGAGTCCTTTTAACCAGTTAGGAGAACCATCTTGTCTGGGTAATAATAATAATACAGAAAATGCACAGTTACACATGTACTCATGAATTGGAGAAGAGTGATTGGACATGTTTTATCCTGTATGATATTTTCGATACCGTGAAACGGGGTGAAGTGGCTCACACCGGGTGAAGTGGCTCGATCATAGTTTTCGATGTTCCTGACGGAATTGTGCTATGCAACAATGAGACGGATTTCTCCCCACATCGTCAAT
>WJFB01001138.1:0-36973 GCA_009870185.1 Pygmarrhopalites habei
CCCTCCTCACTTCTCTATTCTGCAAGTATACGTTTTAATTATGCACTCTCTTTTCCCTTTCCCCTGAGAGAGAGAGAGAGGAGAGACCATTGCTTTCTTTCTGTCTCAATTTTTTTGGTTTTTCCATACATCGGACTTCCCTCGTCATGTTCTGCGATTTCACACTTCACACATTTACTCTCTCTCTCTCTCTTTCTTGAGAGGCAGGTCAGAGTACATATCGTTCATGGACACCAAAGAGAGTAGAGCACATTTTTAAAAAAAATCTAGAGCTTTTCTTGTTGACTCGGAAAACAGAAATGGTCTACATGTGATGGTGGAGGCTTTTTTGGAAACACACACTCACACTTGAATAAACTCAAGCTCTCTCAGTATTTCTCAAGTTAGTCAAGTGAAGTTTGTTGGAAATGATCATCTCTCTCTTCTCCATGTGGCATTTTGTGTATGTGTGTGTGTTAGGTGTATGGACGATGGGCTACTCCACGTCAATTTCTCTCTCTCTTTAGCATCCGCCTTATTTTACAAAAGAAACCCGACAACGTCAAAGACCACCCGTTCTATTCCTTTTATATGATGATCCTCTCCATTCTCTTATTTATGATTCATATCTTATTATGCAATTTATTTTTAAGAAAAATTCCAACAGATCCTGACTCTCTTTCTCTCTCGAAGTGAGTGAGTGTGTCTGTCTTTCTGCTTCCACTCTTCTCGGTATTCACCCTCAAAGTTGACATTTCACTTGACCACACTATATCAGCCTCAATTCTCATGTGTGTGTTTATTTTTTATCTCTCAAGGTATCATTTTCCAATTTGCGTATTAACCTTCCATTTACTGTTTACTTCTCTCATTGATGACGTTTTTTCTCTCTTCTTCTTCTTCTCTTTCTCTCAGCCGACTTCAACTTTAGGGAGAGTTTTCAGCTGACTGGTGGTACACGTTTACAACTTTTTCAATCTATGGATTTCCCTGTGTGTGTGCGTGTTTAAAATTATATGATTTATGTTTGTACAGATTAAAGTAGGACGACAGACGGCTTCTTCTTAGGAGAGAGGGGACAAAAATTAACTTATCTAAATTATATTATTATGTGTACTTTTCAAATGATCTTTTTCTACTTGTCCTCTCTCAAATTTCTTTTCTTTCCTCTCTCTCTCTTCACAATCAAGCAGTTCAGATTAAAAGGGAGTAAGAGGGAATTTAGCCAAGCGTCATAAATTTACATCACACACACTCACACAACTATACATACAGTATGAATCAACTGACAAAATTTTGTGAGGGGTACAATCATAACATTTACGATGAGTAGTACCTCGGAGACAGTTAAAAGAGAGTGTAATTATTATTACAAAAAAACATGGAGTGGTTGGGTGTGTGTATTTTTGAATCACATTTTATTCACATCTCCCTTTCTCTCTCTCTCCTCTTCCTCCTCTTCTACACACACTATCATGTTTAGTCTGATGAGTAAGACAATAAACTAAGTACGGCGAGAGAGATACATTACATGGGAAGGGAGAGTTGAGAGAGTATAATTATTATGATGACTGGCAGGAGGCAGCGGACACAAGACGAGTTCAAATGATACAAGTTAATCTGCATAATATGATATCGCCGCCATTTAATCTGTATATTGCCAAAAAAACAAATTCACAGAAAAAAAATTATTTCCCTTTCTTTAATTAATTTTTCCGACTCGTTGTCTCATTAAAAATTTATAACAGTGAATTTCCACACACACCGACACAAGCAGGCAGGCTGGTACACACACATAATATCGCCTATTAGGAGAGTGACAAAAAGTATGCGCACACTTAGAAATCTACTACAAATCTTTCTTCTTTTTTTAAATTGAATTATTCATAGTGGGGAGAGGGAGGGAAATTTATTGCCATGAAGGCCGAAAGTAATACACACGGACGGACACATAAAGGAGAAGAAGGAAGATGGCTAATTAGGCTTATTTATTTTTCAAGTCGGCTGGCTCCACTCGGTCGTTGAAAAACCTTTGGACTCCTCTTGTGGGCACACTTGGGCATTCAATTCTTGTAATTATTTCTTCTTCCCCTTTCATGCAACTCCTCTCAATTGCTGCGTATGTTTGTGTACGTGTGTGTGTGTGTCCGAGTACGCTGTATGATAACAATAAAATGAGTGGCTATTCTGAAAGTCAGACAGTTGTACGAGAGGCACCAGACTGACAGAGAGAATACACAACAGAACATAACCTGAGACAAGCTTTGAATCCTAGGGATATCACAGTGTGTACTACACACACACAGACACTCTCTTAATTCAACACACATCCATTAGCTGAGGAGTCAAGAGGACGAGTAAGAAGCAAGAGCAAATCAATTTGGTAGGTCACGTAAGGGTATAAACCTAATTATCTTGGCTGTATGCAATTCAAACTACAAAGCAAACCATCCCTGTGTTCTATGTACACACACACAAGCACACATACACAATGATCTATCAAATTGCTTATGTATTTTTTGCACTCACAAGTGATCTCACTTTGGCACCTTTGAGAACTTCACTTCTTGTTAAGAGGAGACGGTCTCAAAGTGTAAACTTTCATAAATCATTCTTAATTTACATAATTTTGGTTCTGTTGTTGTCTCCTTGCCTCCGTGTAATAATTCTTTTTGCTTATTTTTTCCTCTCTCTCTTTCTCCTCAGTTTTAAGAACACGCAAATTAATACATGCCAAAATTTATGCTTCCAAATAAAATCATTTTCTTGGAGTAGTCCATCTTATTTAAAAATTGTCATCCAATTAAATTAAAAGTATGTTCAACTTTGTGCATTTAATTTGCACATCGAACATTAATTAAAAAAGTCGCAAGTTGATTTCAATCCTTTTATAATGTCGTATTTTTATATTGTTTAGCGTGTGTTACATCATCCGCTTTAAAATTAAATTATGCATTATATACCTAATGATGTTATGAAGACTGGAGATGCACCTTCTTGTTGTTGTTTTTATCATTTCTATATTTACCCTGCTCGTGCATGATCATGCCAATCTTTAATAATAATTTATAGTGTAAATTAAGACACACTCTTCCCTCTCCCTTTCTATTATAATTGATACCCCATCATTATGACACACACACTCACTCTCTCTCTTCCCTACATACATGTGTAATTGACGTCAGTGGTGAGCCATGTGTCTTATAATTAAGCTGTTGATTTCTTGTGAATTTTCTGTGTATATTTTCCTCCCGACATCTGCAAATCTTACATATGGTCAATTCAAGACGTATCTCTCTTTAATTTCCCTCCACTCAGTTCAGCTCTCCAACTTTCTAGTTACTCTTGTATCTGTACACACACGATTGATGTTGGGCAAAGGTTTGTGTGATCATTTTGCTTCGTCCTAAACAAACAGTCATAATTCATAGAAGACTTTTTTTTCGTAAACTGAATTTTTTGAGACACGGATATTTATGTGAGGATAATGATTAGTTACTGTATTGTTCATTTAAACGTTCAGCCCAAGTTAAGTAGAACAATACATTTCTCCACATGCAAAAAAGACGATTGAGAAGAGGTTCAGATTTATATTCATCTTGACATAAAATTGATCTCGTTATTTTCCCATCAGCTTTTCATAACTAAGGCGATCTACAATATGAGAGAGAGAGGCCAGAGTTTATCAAAGAAAAGACCTGTTAATAATGGAGGGAGTAGATAGAGAGGTTATTAAAACAACTTTTTGAAAATTGAGATCCTGCGCTTTGCATTAATTGTAATATAAATGGAGATTGATACATCTTCTTGGACAGTACACGTATGTAGCGAAGTATTGTGAAATATTGTGAACACAAAAGAAACCAAATTGCAAAAATTGTCAAAGAGAGACGCAGAACTAGTGATGAAAATTTTCTCTCTAAGTAGCTAATTTCGAAATTTTCCGTTGATAGTTGTTACTTCCAAGAGGAGTCAAAAATTTCAAATTCTTACCCAGGTCCTAATAATTATGGTTAATACAATGATTGTGATTCGTAATTTATGACATTTAAATTGTTATCGGTGAACTTTGTGCATATGAATTTGTTGACAATTTGAGCTTTTCTAATCAAAGAAAACATTTTGTATCATCAAATGAAATTCTTCACACTTGATCCTTAGTTACATACTTTTACTCACACAGTGGCGGATTCCTAATGTTGAAACGCACATTAAATAAATATTTGCAATCAAATTACTCTCTCCTTCTCCTTCACCTTTACCGGTGGAATTTTTCTTCATAGTCGAGCCGACGACTCACAGGGAGTAAGATTGGCCCCAAGTTACTTTGGCTAAAGAAGAAATTTAAAATTTTATAGTTATATTTCAACGACTACCATGTACATAAAGTCACCATCCCCGTTTACAACGTGTCCGCGGAGGAGAGAGACGATGAGGAGGGGAGGGGGAACTACTTGACATGTTGCACATTTATGTGCCAAAAAAATTAACAAATAGAACTAACAATTCTTTATTTTTTCTGAAGGTCGTTCTCTTCTCTCTCTCTCTCTCTTTAGTTAACAGACATTCCAAACCACAGAAATGTAGTTATACATGTACATGTATAACAGACACAGGTAACATGGGGAAGATGAGGACGCTTCTAGAATTGCTAGTTACTTATTATTCCTCTGTGTTTGACTTGTACTATTTGGTTGGTGGTGGTGGTACGGTGGTAGTGATAGGAACCGATGAAAAATCACAACAACTGGTATTGCAGCCTAACATAAAACTTCTCCCCTTCCCTCCTCCTCCTCTCTCTCTATAAAAGTACAAGGAACAACAAGCCACAAAAAGAAGAGAGAGAGAGACGAGTGATTTCAGGTTCAGATTATATGGCAACTAGTAGGACAATATATTTACGATTTCTAATGTCAGTCTCTTCACTTTTTTTCTGTCTCTCCCCTCTTCATCCACTCTAAATTATCAATGCAACTCTATGACTATTTTTCTTTAACAACCTTACAGAATGTCCTCCTCCTCCCATGATTCTTTTCTCTCTTTCTTTAGACTGCCTCTCTCTCTCTCTCACCTTCCCTTTCCATTGAATTAACTAAATGAACGGTTTCCGCAATCAAAGTTCACTGTTTTCAATAACTCATCGGCAACTTATGCACAAATTCCAGTTTCTTTCTTTTCCAGTCTCCCCAACTATTTCTTCGACACAGAATTTTACAACAAAAACTTTTATACTACTACTATTACTACCTTCTTCTTCTTCTCCTCCTCCTCTTACACATCTGTCAAGGTCCCAACCGGTACACACCAGTTTGAATTAGTTTGAAAAATTCTTGTAGAATTTCTGGACTGCATATCTCATCATCATCATCATCAGAGTCCTATCACATTGGAACAATATTCTCACCATCCAAACGAACACCTTCAAGGACTTAAAAATTCAATTACGGTTATCTCCCGTCTCTCTCTCCCTCTCCCTCTTCTCCAGAAACAAGATTGGCGACTGACTTTAAATACAACACACCATCAAACTTGACATTTGTGTACATATATTATTTAGGCTTGTACGAGAATTTCTATCACAAAAAGAGCCGCATGTAAGTATCTACTTGCATAGAGAAAATTCAGTGCATTTTGGTCTGTTCCCTTTTAAAAGGAGGTGCATTCAAATGCACATTTTCAATGGAAATAACCACAGACAAACACAAATACACACATCTGGACAGTTTGTGTACATAAGAGTGTACGTACTTTGTGTGTGTGTGCGTGTATGCAATCGGCCTCAATGCATTGATCGCTTATCACTTTGTTTTTCTAGAATTCCTTTCCAAAGTTCAGCTTTAAATGAATTACTGGAGTTCCCAATCCTCCCCTTTAGTCCTCTCTTTCTCATTTACCCCTCATCTTTCAAGTTAAGTGCTGCTGGTGTCAGCTCACACAAACATCGTCATTTTCCACTTCCAACTAATACCAAAGTGGATACCTATGAGAAAATGTGCTCTCCATTAATATGCCTCTTTTGAGTGTGTGCGTTTGTATCAAAATACACTACTGTTGTTGTATACCCTGGACTCCACTCATCGACACTTTTAAGCTGATTAGAGATTAGAAACACCATTAAACTTTAACTGTAAAAAGGAAGAAGAGGGGAGAAATCTCAAGAGTCACCGCGAACAGGAGAAACGGTAACGATGTAAAAACGTAAACGTAAAAATGTAGTGGGAAAGTATATTAAGTAGCCAAAGAGCCAGTGTGTGTGTGTGTGTGTGTGTGTGAGGGTTCTGGCCCAGCCTCATGAAATTCTGTTTGTTTTCAAACCTCTTAAGACTAAACTAAATTAAACATTATGAACCCTGCACACTCCACACACATTATAGTACATACACGGGAAATACGGAGTAAACGGCCCATTACGAAATCATCTGTGACATGGATGGTGTTGGGAAAAATTATAAATACCCATTTACTTTTTCTATTTACCAGAGGGAACGAGAAATTCTTTGACCTATTATACGTCCACTCAACTCATTCCTAAATAATCATTTTAAACTCCTCTAAAATTGTGGAAAAAAACAACAACGGAAAAAACGGGGTTTCAACGTGTTCCTTTATCTAGCTGGGATTATGACAGAATTATTTCCACTGACGCTAGATTTATCAGTCAAGAGTTCAAACCAAATCGATTGCAATTGTTCAATTATTGGGATTGCAATTTATTTCGCAAGTTAAAATGTGTGAGCATGGAATTAGGGATTATTTAATAATCCACAAAATCTGATTGCTGAGAAATGAATTAACATGTATATTTGTAGGAATCATTTGTAGCATGCCCATAATTCATAAATTGTGATAATCACAACAACAACAAACACACACTGAGAGAGAGAGAGAGAGAGAGAGAATAGTGAACTAAACTGTTCGTGTGTGTATTCTCATCTTTTTTTTCTCTTCTTGCTGCACCTCTCCCTTTCCATCTAATTCTCTCCATGCAGTAATTTACCCTTCAAATTGTGTATAGGTATCAATCATCAGAAGTAAAACTAATTTTTATTCTCAATCTTCATCTACATTCACTCTTCTTCTCTTTCCCTGTAGATTGTAGACACACACAAACCCCTCTCTGCTCCAGACTAATTTAAAGGGAATAAAAATTCATTGTGCGTATTAATAATGGGGAGGGGAGTGTGGGAGTGGGGCTGAAGAGTGAGTGAAATTTCTCAGATTTTACAATTCATTTCATTTTTTTTATTAGATTAACAAATCACATAGACAAAAAGAAATTACCAATTATCTACAAATAGGTCTGCTCCTCTTCCTGTATTTGTGTGTGTGTGTGTGGATAGAGGATGGCTATGCATTACATGTTGATAGTTAAAGGAAGGCAATGAGAAAAAAATGTGTATTTGTTGACAGAATGTGCACAAATTAGAAATTGTAATTTAATTTCAAGTTAAAATGGAAGCGATGGAACAAGAAGTGATGGGGAGTAGGATAGGAGGAGGAAATTAGAGGTCTTCAACTCACCTGAATACAATATAACTTGGCTATATAATGTCAAATGTGGAGACAGTGAGAGAGAGAGAGAGACAGGGAGAGAGCCAGAGGAGGATTTTTTGGCCAAGTCTTTGGCGCCGTGGCTACGTTAGGTGTGACTAATATAATATTTTACTGATTTTACATCTCCCAACGTCGTATCACTCTCTCTCTCTCCCTCTCACACACACACACACACTCGACCAGGAGGAAACTACATTATGAGACTAACATGTTTATTTTTATTTAGAAATTCAAATTAACAAATTAATATGATAGTTTTATTAGCCCGTATGAATCACATTTCCCTCTCTCAATTCTCTTTTGATAAATAGCAGGCACTGTCTGCCAGGTGATTGTGCAAAAAAAATTTAGTTGAAATTGTTATTCACATAAAATTGCAAGAGGACTCAAACTCTCATCATTTTGATTCTCAGTACAAATTTGAACTTGTGCCTCTGTCAATTCCATATACCTACACACACACACAATCAGGGTCAAGGGACAATGATGGATCTTTAAATCTACAAATAATTTGATATTTCTCAGTTATCCATTGGAAATTTATAGGAAAGTTTAAAATGAGACTGGTTACAATCTTCAGACTACCATGACCTTGTTAGAGCGACATTGTACGCACACACACACACACCACAAGTTGAGTAGGTAATATATAAAGTCGAATTTAATATGAACGGTGGTGGACTTCTCAAGATAGAGATTCGGGAACGTCTCTCGCTCTCTCTTTGCAAAATCCTCTATCGTATGGCGCCTAAAAGTCAATTGCTGAAAAAAAAAAAATAACAATGCACATAGCTCAATATAATTGGCGTGAGTTTGCCCCTCAGCAATTTACAAGTTTAATGGGTTACGTGTGCATATATCTATAATCCACACACAACAATGTAGTGAGCAAATAGTCGGCAACAGAGAGAGAGAGAGGGAAGAGTTTTTACTCCCTGAATACTCATAAGCACGCGATAGAGTCCATGACTTTACACACACACACACGTAGTCGTGTAAATACATTCAACTTTTATAGGGTAGTCCAACTTATCATGGTGTGTGTGTGTATTATGTATAAGGGTAGGAGAGATAGAGAGAGAGATTGAATTTCATATTTATTTTCTTACATTTTTTTATATTGGAAAGCACAAAAAAAAGTAGATGGAGGGGATCTTGAATAATTACACACACACTCACTCACATGTCCCTGATCTCACTCAACGTACAAAATGATAAGTCCAACTTACAACACACACACACACACACACTCACTCACACTGATACACAGACAACGTCAAACACTTTCTCACTTGGAAGAAGAACCTGAATAATTCCTTCCTTCGTCTTCTTCATCTCCTTCTCAAGAAGGACAGAGCAAAGCGAAAGAGAGAGAGAAGGAAAATGAGCCACAAAAAAGCTTTGGAGAGAGAGAGAAGCAAATAAATTACGACCCTAGTCGCCATTCAAATTTTATCCATTTAATAAATTAACAGGAATTTATTTGAACAATAATACACCTTACATCCTGTCTGCCCCTCTTGGTTTTTCTTTTTTCATTTTTTTCCAACATTTATTTACATACTCAAAATTCCTTTTTACCACAAACTCAATCGTAATTTAGAGAGAGAGAAAAACCCACAGAAAAGAGAAAAAAACAAGAGTTTAAACTAGCCGGAACTAAAAAAAACTCACAATTTTCAAGTGCTAATACATTCACATGAAATTTGGAATGGGAGGAAGATGGTGAGTGGTGTGAGTCAATAATTCTCAATGGAAATTTGAGACGACCATATTTCCTGGTCATTAAATCTTAATCTCAAGTAGATTTAGTGTCAAGAGCAGTGGACAGTTGACTCAGAATAATTCAATCATCACTTCTCATTAGTCCCCATCCCTCTCTCTCTCTCTCTCTCATAAGAAATTATGAGAGCGAAATTTTTTTTCTCGGAATCAATCTAATTCAAAGCATGGGTCAAAAGTTATGCGTGTGAAAAGAGGAGAAGAAGAGGAGCGTAGAGAAAAAAAATTGCAATAATTTTTTTTTCATTACAATCTTTCCCATTTGCTGATTTTTTTTAATGCCAAAGGGGAAGTTTGACTATTCAAGTTTTGCATACCTAGAGAATTCATGAGGGATTCCATGCCTGTGTGTGTGTGTAGTGTTATCATAGAACAGTATAGTTCAAGTACACACACAAATTATAAGATCAGTTTTTGCCAACCTGTGTTAAAGATAATGAATTCCCTATAGCCAAATTACATAACGTAAATGTAATACACACATAGGTAATAATGCAGTAGTACCGTATTCTCATCAATGAAAGCCTACCCACACACACGCAAAACCCAGCTTTAGCTTTAGCAATGCCTTAATTATTATTTCGGACAAAAAACTTGAATCCGCAATTCTCAAAATTTTAAAATTATTTGGAAGTGAATTAATATTAAAATTTCAAGTCAATAAAAAAGTCACAAGTTCCAGTGTCCTAATTTTTTCCTTAGAATTGTCACACATCTATTTTTTATGCGGATTAATTTGCGTAATGAATGATGAGTAGTAGAGATTTGTATTGGAAGGAATACGGCATCACACAGGGAGTAGTTAGGTTGTGTGTGGGACGGTCTGTCTATTATAATACAGAGTGTCAGGGAGAGATGAAGATGAAGCAACAAGATGGAAAGAGGATCTTCTCTTTTTTTTCTACTTGGTATTTTCCGCGTCATCCTCACACACAACCCACCTGCGTAGTTCTTGATATTACTTGGATTGACGTTCGTTTAACTTGAACAGTGCACAATGGTTGAACGAGCTGAGTAGACGAATGAGGCAAGTTTCTTCTCTCTCATCTTTTCTGTTCCATTATTTTGCGATGATGCAAAGAAGACGGAAGGAGGAGGAGAAAAAACAAATGTTTTTTATCTCTCTCTCTCCCTTCAACATCCTCACTTAATATTAAAAATCAGCACCATTTTATCTTCTATCAATCTTCTTCTCCTTCCTCCTCCATCTCCTCTTCTCCTCTCTCTTCTCTCTTACTAAATATCATAATTGGTACATGGTGTGTTCATTAATACATTTTGGTGAAATTTGTTACATGTCATCCTTTACAAATTATCCGACATTTAACCACCACTATTATAGTTACTCATTGAGTATTTAATTTTTTACAAAGGTCTCAAGTACAGTATACTCTCAACGTAAAAAGTGTGAGTCATGGGAAATACCACTTGTACACACAAAGAAAATTTTGTGTGTGTTGTATACTTGTACATAGACTCGTGTGTCATTAATTAGACTAGACTTGAGACGAGTCAATGAGAGGGAGAGTAGTTCAAAAATGAGAAAAGAGTTGTGTCCAGCGTTTGTACAAACTGACACTAATAACAGTTCAAGTTCGTAACTACATCATCCATTGTAATAAGGATTGAACACACAATATGATGAGAATGACAAGGGAATGATAATGTTGGAGTAGTGAAATCAAAAACGTTTTTTATTGTAGTTTTTGAATTAGGATTAAGTGTGTGTGCGTTTGTGTGTTTGTGTGTGTGTGTAATTGATCCTTTGTACACTATAAAATAAATTTGACGATCCACACTAATACATGTGTGTGAACGAACTGATGATAAAATTAATAATAAATATGATGGACACGACGTTAGAATGGAACATTTAAACGATTCACCCACACACACACTCACTCTCTCTCTCTCTCTTTGCATAGTATATTATTAATGGAGGATGATGCCAGAGCTCATAAACAGTAATGTAGAGTACAATAAATCGAGTGGTGTGGATTTGGTATTTGAGATTATCTCTGGAATTATTGTTTTTATTATCCCACATTCATTGATTAGACTTTGTCAAGCTCGACTCCTGCCCGTCTCTTGTTTGCCAGAGTATAAATAAGTGTATGACAAATTTTGCACTGATTTTGCATTTTTTGTCTATAAATAGTATGTACGTAGGGATGAGTGTATTATTCAGATATTAAAGGTGTAAATGAAGGTGTAGCTTGGTAGAAATAAAATTGAGAGAGAGAGAGAGAGATGTAGACGAAAAAAAAGTGACAGTGATGGAGTGGAATGAGCCAGTGATGACGATGATGATGTGTACAAGGAATGTACCGTAGAGTAGAGTAGAGTAGGGGAAATGAAAAGTTGGTGTGACTTTTGTCACTCAGTATCTCTCTCCTCCTTCTCCCTTGTGCCAATATTGTTTATCAAATATAATTGTTCGGCTTGAGCCAGAAATTCATGTAAGAACACAATGAAACACAATAGGGACGTTGATAAATTTTTTAGACTACTCAAATCTCCTGATTGACGACTCCTACTTCAGTTTGTGTGTGTGTGTGTACTTTCCTCCTGTACAATCGACCGAACATGGAGCAAAACAAGGAGCCAGAGAGAGAATGTATGAATGAAAATCGTTTCGTGTCCGTAGTTGCAACATACAATAAATTCTAATATTATTATTAATGACGAAACTACGGGAACTTGGAGAGGGAGAGAGATTCAGTGTTGGAGTTGCACTTGGTAATTGGAACCTATCTGACACATCATCACGCGAGTCACACCAGACTTGGAGGTGCTCTCATCAGCTGAGAGAAAGAGAGAGAGAGAGATGATATGATGAATTTTCTTTTGTACATACCATGCCATGTGTGTGTGTGTCCATTTTACATGTGTACATTATAACATTAACAAGAGAGTTAGGGAGAGCTTTGTCATTTTTCCATGCCGATAAGGGAAGGATTTGATATCTAAAGCATACAGAGTGAACGATAAGAACCTGTAGCTGGTTTTTTGTTCTCTCTTCATAATTCCAGTCTCTCTCTCTCTCTCCTACTTCATCAGCCATAATTTGACAAAGATAATCGGGCGACGGTTTGGGTAGCAAATCCTAGACTTTGAGACGCTCACAGATATTGCCATAATGTCTGACTCTGTACGAATATTGGGGGCTACAGATATGTAAGTTTGATATTGCGAGTACTTTGGGAAATATAGAAATATACCATGATGTAAGTATTACATATCAGTTTTGAAGTTTTTTTAGCGACATATCGCGATGATGACGATATAAAAAAAGCAGACACCCACATAAACTCACCGCATACCTAATATTATTTACTTTCGTGCACTCTCTCTCTCTCTGCTCCAGTTACTCTTGTCTATTTGTAGGAAATCCATAGAATGATATAACAAATTTTTTTAAAGAGATGAAATGGGTATGCACATCAAGTTGTAAGGGGAAAAAATTGAACTATTCAGTTTCCGCATATTACACAAAAAAACTGTCTCTCCTTGTGGTAAATCATCTGTACTGAACTATTTTCGTTGGAGAAAAGAAAACATTAGCGGAGAGACAGAAGAGATGAGATAGACAAGGTTAAAATAATATTACATATATGTATTATGGCCTACCAGAGAGAGAGAAAGAGTGTGAGAAGAGGACTGCTATATAAGAGTTGGTTCTCAATGTCATGTCAATGCTGAGGATTTTTGTGTGTACATCAGGATGATATTAGAGTGTCACCATTGAGATTTCTTTGTAGAAAAAAATCAAGTAGGGCTAAATTTAAAGTTCCAATCTTAAGCTCGTGTATTAATATCAAATCCATAAGTATGAATCAAGGTACCTATATCGCCAATCTGGAGAGAAGTGTATCAAATGGTATGTCATCCTTTTTTCGCAATACACACGCATCTGTACTGCGATAGTCAATTTCTAAATGCGTGTGTCGGGATTTGGCATAAATTGGCCATTCAAGTGTAACACATTACAAATTAGAAGGATAAATACAAGAAGATGAGGAAGAAATTTACAATGAAAGTGACTCGTAATAATTGTCCGTCCTTCAATTGTCATAACTTGATTATTGATCTGTATTATATTATTATGCAATAATCACAAAATTCCAGTTTGAACTAGAAAAAAATAGTAGGTACCCTTAGAGTGACTCCCTCAACGCTGAAAATAATTTTTGATTTTTGAGTATCCAATTTCCCACATACAATTATAAAATTTTTGTGAACTTCCGACCTTTGCATCCACACCACAGAATAAATTAGGTCAAAATTTTCCGCAGTAACATCATCATTTAAAATATAATGCTACTCATACTTAAACACACACACACACATAAAATATTGAATAAGTCAAATGATATAAAATGTAATCATTCTACTCCTTCACTTCTCCTCCTCCATTCCATTTTATTGCACTACTAAAAGATTTTTCTCGTTCATACAACCTCAAGAAGGATTTCCGGCTGTTGTCACTTTGACAAAAATTTCCCGTCCGATCAAGATTTTGATTTTTACCTCCCACATAATGATTTGCAGATTATAAATAAAATTGTTTTAACAAAAATGATGCGTTGAGCCACATTTAGAATGGAATGTTGCAAGTGAGTGGTTCATAAATAGGCTAAATATTAAAGATGGTCTTCCAGCACACACACGTAATGAAGTATATTGAGTGGCAATGAAGAAGCAGAAGAAGAAGGCATTCATCTCAAGGCAGCAGCATAGCAATGGGATTATACGCGTTATCAAAACTCAAGAATGTTCTTGTATAATACTTGACTTTGGTCGTTGCTCGTTTTAGTTTCTAATCTTTACTCTCTCTCTCTCTCTCCAAGTCTCTGATCAGCATCAATTGCTTATTTTCTGTCATTTCTGTACACATTCAGACACACACTGACTGCCAGTGCGTTGGTTCTTCCTTGAATCTTTTCAGAAAGAGAATTCCAAGCGGATCACAATTTCAACATAAGTGAGATCGTCTGAGTTCTTCTTCATTTGCTGCTGCTGCTGCTTCTGGTTGTTAAAAAAGTTGAGAGAACCGATTGAGACAGATGATGGCTTAAAATGGTGCTGACAACTAAAAGAGGAATTATTATTATTATTACTAAACAAGGTTAACAGGAGAAGTGAGGTCTCTCTCTCTCTCTCTCTCTCTTATCACTGTAGTACTCATGCAAAATTCTTTCATCTCATTCAAGTATCGAGAGGAGAAGGAGAGAGAGAGGGGACTAAATGTGCGGAAATTTGTTCACTCTCAACGTTACATTATGTCAACTGGGGGAAAGTTTTTTTTCTTTTCTCAATCAACAATTAGGTGGTAAGTGATTTTTTCTCTCTTTCTCTCTCTCTCCCTTTCAAAATGAGGTTGTGTTACATAAACGTAGTAAAAAATTATAGTGAAAACCCACACACAAGGGACTGTGTTTGTCTGTCCTCAAAAAAATGTGGAATTGTTGTTGTGTAGTGTAGTTGTATCTAGTGGTGTAGTGTGCTATGGGATGAAGGTGATGAAAGAATGAAATGAAAGAATGTCTCGGGAAGCACATGATCAGCACAGCCAAAGTACATTTAATATTAAGCTGGATAGGAGAAGATGCACATGTGTCACAGACACACACACACACAAATTGAATGGGAAACCAAAATAGAATAATGAAGTTTATTTTAGGTCGGGCTCATTGCATTTCTTCAGATAGGAAAAGGAAGAAAGGGAGAAGACATGAGATTCAAGATCATTGACGCAGTTTAGCAAAGATTTGAGCCGTGAACGGAGGGAGCTTTTATAGAATCACGTTGTGGACATGATCACATCCTCGAAACTATAATATCCTGCATCCACACACAAATGTAATATTATATTACATAATATTAGAGCACATGATTCTAGTTTGACACACCACACTTAGCATCAGCTAACTACATTCTCTCCCTCTCTATTTGTTTTGGAGGAAATCTGAAATCTTCACACCACACACACACACAGAAAGAGAGACAGTCTCATTTTACAACATCGGCAATTTATTCTTCCCGTACAATACATACAATTAACATATAAATGCACAAGTCTCCGAATGATTTTCATGTGACACACACACTTCTTGACTGTAGACTGTCTCCCGCTAAGACCCTCTCCATATGTACAGCAATAAACGTATTATTTTAATATTATTGACACATGGAGAGAAACAGAGAAGAAACTACTTTTGTCTATTAAAAGTAATCCTTCTCAAACTTAATCCATTCGATTGTATTGATAAGGCGGAAAGTACCACACAGACTCGTACAAGTAAAAGAATACTTAAGAGAGTCTCTCTTTTATACTCAGGTAAAAAAAGGGAGAGAGAGAGGATGAAGTTTACTTATTTTGACACTGTCTCTGTGGAACTGTCTTTTACTTTTTTGAAAAGAAGAAAGGTCATAACGCACATCCCTACACACAAGCATGTAGGTATTCACTGTTTTCCTTTAGGGAAGGAAAGTATTTGAGATATGGCAAGTCTGATGGACTTTTTCTCTCCTCCGATATTGCAACCATATGGAATGACCCATTCAGTTGGTCTGAACTCAATGTGGAGCACAAATTGACTTCGGTGAGACTAAAGTAAATCCTTGGCGCCCCCAGCCTCTCTCCCTCCTCCTCTTTTCACAATCACAAGAGGTAAAAGAAATATACCTCATAGGTGTAAAAAATATTTGATATACATACTACATACGGTGTAAATCGTCCCTTGTATGTACTGGCGTACATAGTCTAATGAAAATTGGGGAAGGACACTATCTACCTCAAAAAAGTGTGTGTGTCGACGACTGTCAATGAGATGATTCAAACCCCCGAATTTTGGATTTTCACTCTAAAAACTTGGTCTCGTGTGTGTTCTCCAATGCACACAAATACACATCCAAGTATTTAAAATGATACAGGTATACATTTTCCCTCTCCATCATATTTTATGGACATTTAGTAAGACAAAAGATTAAAGTACGGCTCTACGTGTGTGTTTGGTTTGGGCGTGTGTGTGTCCAGTCTGGCGGGGTTGTGAATAGGAAGGGTGCCAGGGCTATTATATTTCGAGTCGTCAATTCGAGCTTTGGTGAGGAAGGACGCCAGTCAGTTTTGACCCTTTTTCCCATTTTTCCCATGTATTGTAGGGATCAAATTAGCTCCTCGTTCGATTTAACATAATGATAATCTTTTTTTTCTTTTGCAGTCTGGGTTTTTTATGTTCCCCACAATTATTTTGTTCCTCGGTTCTCTATTTATTTTGTTGTGTCGGTGTATTGGCCTATATAAAACTGCCCCATTATTATTTATACTGTATGAAGGATGAGAGGGGCAAGGAAGAGAGACGTTTCGGTTTAATTCAATAACATGAAGAACGGAACTGACTGTGTTGGACAGATAGTGGTGGGTGTGGAAGACGGAGGAGGGATTTAACACACACACACAAACACACTGAGGATAAACAAGTACAAAATTGAGAATATTATGAAGCGTATATTATTATTGTGTGATGTGTAGCAGAGTTGGCACCTCGTTCCCATTACAAGATGATTGATGTGATTCAGAGGAGGAGAGGAGAGTGAGTGTGTGTGTGCAGTAAAGTTGAGTGACAATCAAGTTTTTTGTCCACATATGATGAGAATCATGGACCTGATTTATCTGCATGACTGATACTAAAGTTCCTTGAGAACGATTTATTGGCACAGAGCAGATTATTAACCTTTCGGCTAATATATTAAAATTTCCTTTTTCCTTGTGTATCCTAAACTCACCAAACAGTCGACCATCAAAATGAAAGACCTTTCATATTTCTTCCTATTTCGTGATGTGTGTGAGTGTGTGAAATTCAAAACAAATTAATTAAATTTAGGGGAAAAAGATTGAACCGATTGGTACATAATGAAAGAGTTCAACTCAATTTAATTGAGGGCAAAATCATTTTAAATGAAAGTTTATTTTTGGGGAAAAATCATTGTTTTTGTATTGTTTTCAAAGTTTATATTTACACAAGAGTACACGAAGATCCACACACACACATGTGTGTGTGGATGTGTAGCATTAACTCTGGGTAGCTGTGTAGGTAGGTGTGCATTTTATTTTTGACACAAAAAAACTATCTTGTCCCACTACTCTGTCGTCGGGTTTGTCTATCACACATTAAACAAACGGGAGAGAGAAAGAGGAGGAGGAGATAACTGGAAAAAGTGGAAAAGTTTGGATTCGTGTATATGTAAAATGTAAATAAGGAGGGGGAGAATAACAATTCGTTGTAAGAAAAACAAATGAAATTACATGATTAAGTGTGGAAGCAATTTAGCTAATGTATTGCACAATATGAACTACTTATGCCCTCCTATCTTTTTGCAAAGTACGTGTGTTTATGTGATGTGTGAGAGTGTCTGGATTTAGGTAAAGACGAGACATACAACTCAGACATGGAGTGAATGATTCTTGACTGTAGTACAGACTGTAGTGTACATATTGTACTTTGAATTCAACATACAATTTTCAAAATATCGCACAATTAAGTCTCCGATCCAAAAATACAAATGTTTCAATCCCATTTAAATTTACCTTCCCCACACAGAAAGAAAATGATTTTTAAGCTAAAGTACTTAAAGGAGAAGAGCGAGTAAGAGAGAGAGTTCATAAATTTGTAAATGTATTTTCCCATATTGTGACAGTCAGTTTACAATAGGAGAGTGTGAGTGTGTTTTCATTTCCCTGCAAAAATCTCCCATGACTCTTCAATCTTCATCCACTGATCCATGGGGGAAGACAGGAAATTTAGGCATGTCACCCGGAAACAACATTGTCGGTTCTCAAACCCCCACTCGGATACCAAAAAAAATGACTCAGTTTTTATTCAGATTGACACTGATTGTGTAGCTACTACTAAATACGTTTGTATGATGGGGAGCAGGAAAGAAGGAGGAACATAATGATATTTTTTTAATGCACTCGATCTCATATTACCCGCGTCACACACACAGTCAAGATAATGTTAACGTTAACAGGGAGAGAGATAAAGGAAGAGGACTTTTTCTTTTTTAGATTACAAGTACGAGAGCTCACAAAATGCTCGACTGTGTGTAATGTGTCTGTGTGTGTTTACTTTTATGTGCTAACATCGTATGTTCCTACCCTAATGTGTAAATTAGTGGGAGCAACTTGACGACGACGACGACTAAAAAGCGTCTTCAACTTTACACCTCTCAATTCTCCATGGTGACGAGAAGGAGGAGGAGGTGAGTTAGTCATTTGTGAAAATGAAATTGATCAGACTGTCCTCAATCCTTCATTTGTATTACCCGATTTCCTGACATGACGGCTGGTTACACAGTGATTCATAGGATATGGTAACAACTTTTTTTGTAGGCCATGTAATTTTTTTTCTAGTCTACGGAGTCTGTTTCCAGTTGAACTCAGCTGGGAGGAAGGGAAATGATCTCCCCGGGTAAAGAGGAAGTTCTTGTTTTTTTTTCTATGCATACAACAAGGTACAGCTCATCATTATTTCATTTGATAATTCTCTTTGGATATGTTTTTTGAAGAATCAAGCCAACAAAATTAATAACTTGGTTGCAAATCATCAAATTTTCCCCTGCCATGCAATGCAATGCCATGCCATACCATGCTTTACTTTAGTACAAAATTCACGTACAGACTATAGTGATGAGTAGTCGGGGAAATTGTATGACAATTTCTACGGAAATTCTCTTCTCCTTGCAATAAAAAGTAGACATAAAGAGGAGAGAATGAAAGAACAAGACAATATTACGACGTGTGTATATTTTCAAAGGGGAAAAAGTCATGGGGAGATACACACAGAGAGAGAAGGAAGAATCGGCGGCTTTTCATTACTGTCTTATGATGAACGCCGATTTTCATGATTTTCTTCCGAGAATATTGTAATTAGTCATCAATCATGTTTTATTCGATTACCAAGATTTCTACGCCATAAACATTCTCCGCTGTTAAATAGCATACTCATTTCTCTCTCTCTCTCTTTCTCTTCTTCCTCTCTGCATGTGTGTGAGTGTTGTTGTGTTTTACAATTCTTTTGTGATGCACCTTAATTGTGTGTGTGTACAAAGTCAACACAAATATGTGTATACATTGTGTGTGTATTTTGTGAGTACAATATGTACAACATTAAGAGTTGTGGATTCATCCAGACACAAGACTTGTCTATTCAATTCAATTAGTTGACCACCAGAGTAATTTATGAATTTACACACAGACACACACACACACCGGCACACCGTGAAATATTTTCCAGTCAGCTACATAATTTTGCGGAAATTATTAAGAGAAAAAAATCCCCCCTTTTTTACTGCAAGGCTATCAACACAAGTTAGTCAGTCGCAGCCAGGCATATGCATGTAATGGATTGTACACATTAAAGGAACATCCAATGTATTTTTACATTGTCTGTTATAATAATGGCTCCATCAAAATGCAAAAGACTGTCTACTATAAAACTGACGACTGTGTAAAAATATTCTTGTCGTCTCAATTCGACTGGAGTGCCCAAGCAACAACAAACACACACACACATAGTCAAACACTCTCTGACAGACACACACACATACACACGTACTCTCACACAGACACCACACAGGTAATTAATAAGCATTGAGTGCCAAGTTCTGGGTTCGGCTGCTGATGTTAACAAATTTTTTTTGTTATTAAATTCAGTTTAGTCAGTGACTATCTAGTTGAAGACAATAATTATTTTTTTCTTCTCTCTTCTCTCTCTCTCTTCCTGATTCACTCAAATCTTGTCCCACTGAGAGAGACTGTGTGTGTTGGTTTGTCTTGAACACCGCGTCAATCTTATAGAAGACTAAAAGCTAGGTAAAATTTATGAGACCAACTTGACTTGTATAATTCGAAATTTGCGTATGCAGACGAGTTTTGCAAACACACACAACATTTTTCACACTTCCAAGCCACACTTTGATTACTAGGTCTTACATTCCTCATTAACCTACGCTCCTGTCACAGTCATTTTTTTTGATCAAATTTTTTTTTGTGGGTTTTTCCTTTACGCACTTTACACCAAGCGAGTAGATTTAAATATACATGTATATGTCTACTTTACATGTGAGAGTGTTTAAAAAAATGGTGAATTAAGTTGATGGCTCCACATGGGTTATCATCTCCTTTTTTTGTTTTGAGTCAATACTTTTTGATTTTCTCATAAATAACATTAGATAATATTATCATCATATGGTGTGTGTGGTGTGTGTTCATGCGGAGGTTGCACTCAAGTTAAAGTAAATAAGAGTTGAGAAGTAAATGTCCTCAGCGTAAATTATCAAGAATAAGAGCATTTTAATTAATACGAATTTAATTTGTGAAATGAGGGAAACTCTTCGTGCTATACAGGATTGCTTTGACAGTTAAGCTGAGTCAACAATCTTGACTGCAGAGAGGCACATATAATATTTCTCTCTCTCTCTCTCTCTCTCTTGTACAACTTTTGATTTTTTCCCTTTTTTCCAAATAAACAATCTGAAATCTCTCTACTAGTTTGAACATGTTAATTCAACCCTAGTTATTTGAATGTGTGTTTGTGGTGTGTGTGTATGTGTGGAGTGTATATGGAGTGGAGGGATGCGTAATGCGACACATTTAATTTTTCTAAATATACAATCATCTCTACTGTATCCCGTCGTCGTTCGTTCATTCGATAATTAAATATACAGTAGAGTATACCATTTTTGACACATGTGCACACACATAAATATTTTATTATATTATATATGTCAGAAATGATGTAGATGACATGTCCACACACAGTCACACAGTACAGTAGTCTCTTTTTTTCTTCCTTTGGGGATGAGGAGAAAAGATGAAGGATTGTGAAATTGATGGTGCTTTCTTGTGTGTGCACTAGCCTCTCTCTGTGTATGTGTGCGTGTTGGTGGAGTGTAAATGTAATTCATTTGGACCTATCTCACTCGTCATTAATGTTCTGCTTAATATTGTTATTAGTATTATTTGGATGGACAGCTCCCTTCATCTTCTTCTTCTTCCACATCACATCACATCCAAGGAACAGGGGATAGTAAACACACAAATACAAACACAACTCAACATATTATTATCATCCCTCTCTGAGAGAGTGGACTCTTGGAAAAAGCACACAAGATTCCACACCAAGTTGTGACTGTTGAGAAAATCCAAGTTCCAGCCAGAGTGTAATAATAGACACACAAACACAATACTCCTTATAAAACTCACGCAACGTTTACTTTAAACCTAATAGTTTATTGTATACAAGAAATTTTTATAACACAGTCAGTAGTGAGGACTGTGTGAGGTAGTCAAAGATATAAATTTAATAGCCGTTCAAAATGAAGGAGCTACACACACACTACACTTCTATTACACATTAACCATGACGTATGTACATCAATCTACATTATATAAAATAATGTAATACACAAACAACTTGGTTCTTCACCACACACACACACACTCGTCATCATTCTAACTGATGAGTCCACCCACTTGATCCATTGCACTTGCACTGCGTACATACACACGACACACACACACAGAGTAAAGATAGGCTAACTTCATCATATTATGATTATTATTAGTTGTGCTGATATTCTAATATATTTCTTCTAATCTCTGTTTAGTGCAGTCCACAAATGTAGGTAGGTATACACAGCCACACACACACACTGTATGCATTTGAATGGACTTGAGAGAGTTACACTTGAGATTATACTCGTCTACATCCACATTACATATCACATCGTATGATATGGGACTGAGTACACTGATACTGTGTGTCTTGTGTGTACAAGATGATATAAGTAGCCTCGCTCAAGCTGTACGTCCTCGTAAGTATGGAGAGGATATAAAGAAAAAAGCAGAGCTTGAATGATCGGGAATCCAAGTAGAGAGAGAGGATAAGCAAGAGATAGAGATACTCCGTGTGTGTGTGTGACTCGTATGTGTAAAGTAAGAGAGGGAGGGAGAGGAGGAGAGTAAAGGGAATCACATAGTGCATAATCTTCCGCAGGCCAGGGCATTCCTCATTCAGTATCACTCCTAACACTCGACGAACAACTTTGCCTTCTCTCTCCTCGGCTGCCTTGTAATTAATTGCAAGGTGTTTTGCTCTTTAACTCCATTGTATTTCATTAAAATTGCATCCCAGTCTGTTCGAGTCATTTAACTCCTTTGCCAACCTTAAGAAACTCTTAGGGAACGTCCACAGACACACTACATACATTGTACACACACACACCACCACTCACTCACATAAATACACGTACACAATACACCTCTTCCCTCTCTCTGTCTACATAATATACACTGTACACACACAAAGTACATTTGTGTGCTTTTATTATTATTATATTACAATTTTTACCTATCCAAATCACAAACACACGTACATACACACACACACACTTAATATTATTAACTACTAGTCTCTGTCCTCCTCCTCCTCCTCCAAATAAAAAAATCAAAGTTGCATAGATTTGAAAAATACTTTTGTAACAAGGAGGATCCACTCTCTTGATAATCCAGGAATTGAATGGGATTTTTTCTACTGTTGAAATAATAGTAATAAAAAAAGAAAACATATTTTGCTTTGATTATTTGGCTTTGATCTTTGAGCTAGGGAAAAAAAGGTGGGGGGAAATATTATACATTACACACACACTCTACATAATAATGTATTGGTGCTCTGTATATAAAAATTCTAAAAAATATATATTTAAAAAAAATCTCTCCCTATATCTCTCTGTTAAAGTTAATGTATAACATCATATAACATTACACACACACACTGTGTACTGTGTTACACTGTCTATATCCACACACACTCACTCTCTGTTATGCTGTTATGTACTTGATAGAGTTTACATACAAAGTTGCTCACGTTCATGAGTCAGTCAAACCCCACAACTAACTATTGGACTGACCAATAGTTAGAGATATGAGAAGATTGAGAGAGGAGAGGATAGAAGAGTGAGAGAGAGAGAGAAAGAGAAGGTCGTACAGACTGAGCAAAGGTTTTAGTTCTCTTCTACTTCTCGTGTGCTAAGGACGACTGTGCAATAACCCCGGGGACACACCTCCGTCACTATACTATACAACACACTCCACTTCCTGAACTGGAAGAAACGAGTAAGAAAAAATTATATCAAAAAATCTTAACCATTTACTACAGACACAGAACGTGCTCTTCATCCTAATATTCGTCTCCTTGGCTAATCACACACACACACACGTGCTGAGTTGGTGATAAATTTTATTTTTTGAAAAACTTCAAAACTCTTCCAAACTCATCATCTTTAGAAATTTGTGTGCCGTGTGGGATATTTTTTAACTCAACTCTCTTCTCTACATCCACACACGCACAGCCAAAACATGGTGTTCCACAATATTGTGAACTAGTTTTTTGAATGAAAAATGGTGTCGGATCCATTTGGCTGTCACCTGGAGAATGTCTCTTTTTTCCCGGTTCAACTAAAATCTCTTCGTAACATTTGATAGTGTGTTGTATTCTAATTGTTGTACAAGACGGGAGGAGAAGAAGGGAAAAGAAAAGAAGAGGAAGGTTGTAAAGTGACATTTGAGATGCTCTGTGTTTTCAGTGTTCAGTGCCAAGAACACGTACATTCTCAAGACCTCAGTCCGTGAAAAGAGTCTTTCCTCACACACACAAACACACATTGTACTTTTCATTCACTCCAGTCTGAAACGGCTGGAGTCAAAGTGTAAAAAAAATTGTCTCATTCAAATTGGAACGAGAGGAAGAGAGGCAGAGACGAAAAGAGGATCTACCACAACAATAAAAATTTTAATAGACAATATACGTGACAAAAACAGAGTACAGAGAGAGAGAGAGAAGAGAAGAGAGAATGTGTGGAAACGTTGTTTGTTTGTCATTCGGAAGGGACAGCGACGAGAAAACGTTACAGGTTGTGAGTGTGCAAAATAAATAATTATACAAAAAAGACGAGAGTGTGATTAAATTTGAACGTTGCAGACAGTCCGTCACGTAATGATACTATTGTGTGATGGTTGAACATTGTGAATATTATAATCACAATACATTTTATATCTGTAGATGACTGACTCTCTCTCTGTATTATTTCAAAGTGTGCAGTTAATTGACAAGAGGATAAAAGGAATTTATTATTGTTTACCTATGAGTTCGTTTTGATGCCAACTCTGTGCAATATTGATTAGCTCCTCTTTTGCTCTCTCTACATAACACACACTCACACTCCCTCACAATTCACACACACTTTTTATCCAGCCTCACACACACACACTCTCACTCCCTTTACTCACAACTTTGCAAAATAGTAGAAAAAAGAGACCTCCGTGTGTGGACTGTACTGTGCCAGTGTTTTGTGCTGATGTGGAGCTCAAGTGGATTCTCATTTTTTATAATCATTTTGTTTCCCCCATCATCATCATTATCATCATCGCACTTTGCCAAAAATTTCAATTGAGAAAAAAGAGAGGACGACCAGTTAATTGTTCCAAAAAAAATATTTGACTATTTAACGCATATAGCTAATGTTGAAATGTGTGTGCGTTGAAGAAGTGATCAGAAAACTGCACTGCAAAAATAGTTCACCTGTTCAATTTGACAAGAAAAAAGTTTGGGAAAACTTATTATTGTAATTCCATTCAGTTCCAAGATAAATTTTTTTCTCTGATCATCAATTTGTGAAAATCAAGAAAAAAACACACAAAAATTCTTTATGAAAAAAACAGTGACAAGAGATAATATCTATTATCACGCAGTGAAATAAAAAATTTAATTTCTCCTCCTTGTCGTCTTCTGGAGGTGACTACATGCAAAAAGAATTTTGAGAATATTTAATAGACAGAGAGTGAGAGAGAGACAGAGAGAACATGCCGAAATCAATTCAAACAGTGACACGTTCCCATCACTTATCAGAGTCCCTTCATATCTGTGAAATGTGTGTTCCTTCTGTGACTGAGAACCGGTGAGTTTAAATTATTTAATTAAATTTAAATTGTAATTATCAATCCATTTTTTTGTACAAACTTCTATTTTTACATGGACAATTACAAAAATCCTATACTAGTATTGTACACATGTAAATGACAAAGGGATGACTAAGACAAGGATTTTTCAAAAAGGCAATTTATACTGCTCAACAAATATCATGAGGGTCTGACTTTTATACCCATATGAATCCACGATATAGAGTACGCAGTGTGGGGGGTTGTAGTGTAAAGGACAAAGTCTGGATATTATTATAATAAGTCAGAGAGGTGCGTTTTCAAGCCTCTTATTTTGTCTTGTTGACTCTGAATCGAGTATGAGGATATGTACCATCAATTTAAAAACGAGTGAGTGTGTGTGTGTGTGTTGGAAGGAGGAGGGGAAAGAGTTGGGACAGTTGTGAAATAATGAGCTTAGGACACATTAAGACTAGAGCTGGTATTTTTTCCTCGTATTGCTTTAAAAAAATGTTTGTTATTATTATGGAACTCATACGGGAGTCGGTGTCATGGAGTGGCTTCTCAAAAACCGTCAAGTTTACAACTTTACAACTATTCCCTCCTCCTCTCTTTCTCTCTCATTGGAAAGACACAGCTACATACAATTTAGCAGACTTTGATTGACACCTCTCTCCATGAAATGTCTCTACCTGCGACTGTGGAATTGCAATTGATTTAAAACAAGAAGAAGAGGAGAGGAGAAGAATGGAAAGAGCGAATTATGTAGCCATGCAGACTACAAAATCCTGATTGTTACTATCATAACCCTGAGAGTGAGTCTTCACTGCATCAATTTCTTTTTAATTGTAAACAAAAGTATCAAATCTATTAAATAAACTGTATCCAGTTAGAGCTAATCTCACTCTTTCATTCGATCACCATGTAGTATTAGTAGTAGTAATAGGAGCGTCAAAGAGAAAAGCACAGATTCACACACACACACAGAATTTAGGTTATTCCAGTATGTACGAATGTTTTTCTGCCATCATGTCTACACACTACAATTTTTATCCTAGATATACACATTATGTGTGGAAAAAAGGAGATATTTTCTTATACCCCTTGTCAAAAGCCCATACAACTACAACCAGTAAGTGTAGTGTACAATTAAAACAATCCAACACACATGGAGAGAAGTCCACTTGTAGTGTTGTGCATTTATTGTTTTAAACGTTTTTATCTCCTTTTATCCCATGTCAATAGGCAATAGAATAATTTTTCACACACACTCCCTCCTCCTCTTACATTGCCCACTTGTTTTGTACACAGTTCGGAATGTATGATATAATTTTAATATGTTCATAACATATAAAATGTGATGACACCCGTCATCATCGTCCCATCACACAAGAGTCCACTCCGTCATCCCGTCATTCTACTCTACACACACACACAATCACACAAAATCTCTCTCTTTCATAAACTGTCACAAATTTTACACGCACACTTCTGTCGTGCGTGGGCTTGTGTGGGGATTGAGTTATTCTACATTTTCCCATTAATCCAGAGAGAGAGAGAATAAAAAATCCTTTTGTATTCCCAACTAACCCTCACTTGAACTCTTTCAGTGATAAAAACAGAGAAAAGACGAAAGTAAATAATGGACAACACAAATTTTTTGTATTAAATGAGAGCACACGCTTATAGCCACACATCACACACAAAAGAATGGACATTCAAATACAATACAATACAATGGAGGTATTTGTGTGTGTGTGTGTGGTATGGCTTTGCCAGATTGTTTGCCATGGCCAAGAGACACGCGTCGATAATAATATTAATAATATACAAATTTGTATATTGTGTCTCTCTCATTCTGTCCAGCTTCAATCCTATCTCTGGATTCCCCGTCCTACTAACACTCGTCCATACAATCAACAATTTTTACAATCCTTTTTGTGTCTGATGGTCAACAGAACACAAAGGAGGACTCAGGACGACGGTCATAGTTAAATCCTCCTAATAATTTTTAATCTGACTTTAAAATTAAACCACAGTCTCTCTCTCCCCCTCCTTCTCTATATAGGAATGTGATAGTCAATCAAAATACTGTGCATTGTAAAGCAATTTGTATTGTAACATTATAGCATCATAGTTATAAATGAAATGAGAGAGAGAGATTTTTTTGAATAATGTAAATATATATATCATTATAAGCCGAATGTTTCATACAAATTGCGATGTCTCTCTCTCTCTGTGGTCGTACTTTGTATCATGTGGCTTGGCTTTCCCCTCATGGACAATGTATGACAGTCATAATTAGAAAAATAAAGAGATAACATTAATTGCGGTGTAATTAATGGTACATGAATGGAAAATGTCGGGAATTTTATGTGTTAATTTTTGTCCCTTGTTCTTCCCAACTACAGAAAGAGAGAGAGAGAGAGTGGAGGGTGGAATGTGTGTGACCTTATATGACACATAGTTTGAGATACATATCATGTTCCGTATTAATACTACCACACACACACACACACACACACACTACGCACCACATGAATTTGAGAAGATCGTAGTTTTTCCCTTCCTCCTCCTCTTCTTCGGAAGTCAACAAGGACATTAACCATGAGAAATGAAACTAATTAGTTTTTATACTGTAATATAGTGTTACGACTAACATCATATCCTAACACTTTCCTCTCTCTCTGTACAGATGTAGATGTTAGAATTCAATTAAGGTGGATTTTCCGAACATAATGATTCTACTTTTGATAAACCACATTCACAATCAGTTCCCATTACATGAATCCTTCTGTCGTGGGAGTTCCAAAAAAATAGTTTTAGAGACGTCAGTACAGATTTCTTTAGGACAATTGGATTATGTCAAAATGATTTATGCTTGACACTCGCTACATTTTGCTTGTACGGACAATCTGTATTTTAGTTAATTATCTTCACTCTTCAAGCATTGTACATGTACTCCAAGTGTGATGTCTTAATTAAGAACTCACTTAAAGGGAAGAAAAACTTTGAAAGAAGGTGGACAGTTTTGAAAGATTGAAAGACAAGGAGAGAATTGTTGGTGACAGAGAGCCAAAAAGAGTGGAGGAGCTGGACAATAAAATTTTGTGGATGTCCATTGTAGGACACAAAAAGTGGGGGAATTGTAAAACTGATGATGATCTAATCATTTTCAATAATTTTTAGTCAAAAAAAGTATTCTACGGCTTGGGCGATCATCGTGGGCATGGTGTATCATGTCATGTTTTACTATGCGTGCTGCTGTAGAGAGAGAGGAAAAATCAAGACCATTTAAAGACAAAAAGTGGACAAAATGAATATAATAGGATATCTGAATGGTGTTGAGGTATGCAAAATGAGTGGAGACAGGTGTAGTTCATTAAGACCTCCTCTCCACAATTTGTTCTTCTTCTACTGCTTTTCCTCTCAGAATGACGAATACATTGAGTGGTGGAAAATTTAATTGCGAGTTCAGCACACGCATATAAATGTACATAACACACACACACACATACCACAACACACAAGACAGTGTCCCGTGTATGTGGAAGGGTGAGTGATATGTACAATGGCTGACGTGTCTTTTTATGAATCCTCTTTTTTAGATATAGAGAGATAGATGAGAAAATGATGATGTGAGGTGAGAAGACAGACAGACAACACATACATACACACACACATCACCCATTTGTACACACACACACAGTACACACGCGTACATACAAAGGTTGCCTTTACTATCACCATTAGTTAACACTTTATAAGGTATTTGAAAAACACACACACATTAGATCATCTTAACTTTGTCTTTTTGGCCAGATACAAATGTACCTTGGTCGTGTGACTCAATTGCCCATGATTTCCTTCACACACACACACACTCACACCCCAACCAATCCTGTCACAACATAACGAGAGGGTAAAGCTGGAAGCCATTTAGCAAATTCATATATGTTCTACTAGTGTGAGATGAGAGCTCAGACGAATGACTCATATTCACAATTTGCACATCAGAGAGAGTGAGCGAGAGACGTCAGTGTAAGACATTTTGGGTCTATTTTGGAATTCCTTGTAGCCCACACATGCTAGCTCCTGTTTGTGTGTGTGTACATACAAAGAAGACACATTGGAAAAAGCAGGAGCCCTACACACACACACACGCAAGAATTCCAAAGACGTGGACAAATATATTATACAGTATATGCGTAACATTTTAGGAAAATTCCAAAATAAAAATCCTGTCAAGAAGCTGTGTCGAGAAAATAAATCTTCTCCTCGTGTATATATATGTGTGTGTCATCTCCCTCCATTTTAGATCCATCTCTAACTATGACACATGAAGTACTTTAAAAATAGTCTTGATAGAAAAGAGAGTATTCTGATTTACATTCCAATCATTTCTCTTTGTATTGATTGACAGATTAAGCCGGAGTAGAGGAAGGAGAGGAAGAAGAAGGGCGACCACCTTTAACTCATCCATGGACAGACTGAGAGGACCCACGATGACGACGACGACGACAACAACAACAGAGAGTATTGGAGGTGAAGGAGAGGATGACAATATGAATGACAGTGATAGTGGTCGCAAACACAGAACTTCCCTGTTCACATCTCTGAGGTGGCAAGTTGTTGTCTTCATTTTCCTCTTCTGTCTCCCGTTAAGACTAACGGAATCCGCCGGCGCGTCTTCTGGAATGCTCGTTGGTAAGTTCAACTTCTTGTGAGGGAGAGAGAGAGAGAAAAGAAAAGTGAAATTTTTCCCAAAACATTGTATTCTCTGATTCAAATTGAGAGAAATGACATAGTCTGCTGGTCCGTCCTGGTTTCCCTTTTTGAAGAAGAAAGAGCAAAACGTTTCTATTGTGGTAGTCTCCTTAGTCCACAATGGAGTGTGTGCTGTGTGTGTGTGTGGGATGGAGGAAGATCATAGTGTGTAGAAAAATGTGAGGTATCCATCCACACACACACAATAATGTATCACCCCCACTTCTCGTCCGGGACGGCGGACGGCTGAGTGAGGACGAGTAAAGGGAAAAAAAGATGAATGATCATCGACATGTTCGAATCTAAAACGAGGGTAAACGTTCCAGCTTCCGAACTAATCACTCCTCCGTCCCTCCTCCATTTTTCAAAAAAATAGAGAATGGAGCCAAACCAATCGGAGAAATTGACTCTGGCTGCTGCTCTATCTTTGTGGCCTTTGCGGCTTCGTATTTCCAAATCATTCTTTTATTTCCTTTAACAAATGTTTCTTTGAGAGGGAAGATTTTCTGCAGATATGCTAGACACACAGTCAAGCATCTTCCTTCCGCCAATATCCCTTTGTACCCCCCGTACAGTATGAATTCCAATTGAACCCGAGATTCGTACATATTTTGGATTTTTTAAAATACAGTTGAACTCAGTACGCATCATAAATACATTTTACGGTATCTGTACTTTATTTCCTCTTCAACTCTTTTCTTCTCCCTTTTTATTCTCCATGTATAAAACTAGAAGTTGTGAGTAAAATTGTTCTCATGTTTTCTTTTCTCTTCCCGTGTTTTGAGCGGACATGTCAGGGAATGGTTTTGAGAGCCAAGATTTATGATGACCCTGATGGACTTGATATTTTATTTTATTTCTATTCTATTCTCCCTCCAAATAAACCCCCACTTTATACGTCATCCTCAAAGGGGAATATGAGAAGTGTAGAGAGAGAGAAAAAAGCACACAGTAGTATAGAATTGCACACGCAAAAAATGATTCAACAATAGTTTTCCTCTCCTTTTCCTCGACCTTAAATTAAACCATCATACTAAAAATAATTATTCCATTATCCACCACATGGGAGTGTAGGACACACACACACACAAGTGTCTATTTGGAAATAGAGAGATAGTATTGAGTGTCCACATCTACGCATCAGGATCTTTGTCTACAGTTTCAACACGACAAATCACTAGTATCTGTATCAGGGAAGCAGAGATCTTATTATAACACAGATCTTCATAAAATAGAGAGAGGGAGAGAGTCTAGGGAAGAGATCAGGCTGGAGTAATTATGTATCTTCTGGATGTGTGTGTGTGTATTTATGATTGTACAGACACCGTGTACTTTTCCATTATCCATTTTCTTCAACATATTTTATTGACGGACAATCTCAGTTCATTGTAGATTAGAACAGACACTCACTCACACAAGATTTTTCTTACTGGTCACATCACAGTGATAAAGAGAGAGAGACAGAGAGGGTGAGTGGTATTTTAAAAAAAAGTTTGTGGTTGTCTTGCATATTCCCTCAATTCCCAATTCGTATTCATATCAGGTTAATTGCTCTCTCTCTCTCCTTGTATTAACTTAAACTAAGAGAGTCCTGTCTATCTGTTTGTGTTTGAGAGATGAGGGGGAGGGGAAATGGGGGGGGGGGGATTGTAATAGGCTTAGCTACGATACACACACACAGTCTCTGTTCTCAAGCTGATGTTGCACTAGAGAGATGTAGAAAATGTTTTTCCAGTCCAACAAGTTGAGAAAAAATCTCCTACTGAGCGAGTCTGTCCATGCATTTTTTCTCTCTCTCTCTCTCTCTCTTCTGTCTTACTATGTCTACTTTGTCCTGTTTGTGTATGATGGAGGAAAGGAGCAAATGTAATTTGCAAGACCCCTTGTTCTTTCTGTGTGTATTTCATAACTTATCTGACTGGGTATTGGGTATGACAATACAGTATCCATGCAACGTACTCAGTGAACAGAGAGAGAGAGGAAGGAAGGGAGAAAATGAAAATGCCATGTAGGAGTCAAGAGAAGCAAGTGGAGAAGTCACTCTTGGTTAATTAATTTGAAACATTTATTGCGGCATTAAATTCTTTCAAATTCTTTTGAATTTATTTGTCTTCATGAGGGAAAAAGAGGAAAAGGAGGAGGAGGAGGACGAGAGGTACAGGGAGGAGGATGGAGAAAATTAAAAACAAGTTAAACAATATTATTTAAATTCAACAATAATACAAGATGCAAGGCAAGGTGGAGAGGACAGGCAGTCAGGTTTTGATCAATTTGTTTATTTCCATTGGACGCTGTCGCTGGAAATTTTTTTTTTGACTTGTGCTTTGTTGACTCAAAGAATATTCAGTGTCAAATTATTCCATGTTGTTTTTGTTGTTGTTGTTATTGTTGATACATTGCACAGATGACAATGGAATGCTAATTTCATTTAATGAACTCTGGACAGTTTAAATGTTGATTTTAAATCCTGGACAATTTATTGAGCATTTCAAAAAAAATATATTTAGGAAAAATTAAAGATTCAAGTATATTGTTGTTGACATAAATAAATTGAAGACTTTCGAATTAGTTGTTAATTACAATTTTCAAGCTATTATCTTACTTTGTCTTTAAATTATGAAGACAAGGATTGTCAACTTTGAAGAGATCTTAAAAATTGGATTTAACTGTCGTTTGACCAAAACATTTTTTAAAACAAACACACACACTCGTCACACAGAAGTAGTAGCCGTATTTTGTTTTTAGTTTTCAAAATACAGAAAAAAAATTCTCTGAATAAACGAACCTTTGAAACACACCCACACACAACACTCTCTTTGAGGATGAGGTTGGAGTGTAGCGTAGAGTAATTGAGATTCTTGTGTTACGAGTAAGTAGCTATTTCCTGTCCTCCTGGTTTATCTCAAGCTTTTTGTTTTGAAACAGTAGCTGTGTGTAATCCGACACACACACACACAAATCATAATACGCACAACGGCAGGTAGAAAAGGAGTGTATGTCCTCTTCTCCTCTCCTTCAACTCACCTTCCAAAATATGGTATATAATTTTCATTACTGTTTCTCTAAATAGCAAAAGAATTTTGTCAAATGACCTATCTGCCTTGTACCTATTTGGTGCATTCCAATACATCCTCCTCCGTCATATATACATATGTATATGTATGTATGATTTTGACATGTGAGTCCAGAACAGAGTGTGTCTCTTAGGAGGAGAGACAATATTTTTGGACAGTGACTTGCGAGAGAGCATAAATCACCTGAGTTACTCTCTCTCTCTCTTCTCTCACTCTCACATACACAGATAATTCAATGTGTTGTTGTACACACATTGTATTTGTTTGTGACAAAGATATTTTTTGTATAGATATGAACCATGATAATCTGTTTAAACAATGACTGTCCATTTTGACTCATACCTTCATTTCATTCTCGATTGACAATAGGGTCAAGCAAATCAGTCGAGCCGACCAAGGCCTGTTTTTAACTTACGACTCTCTCCCTCTCTCCCTTTTATAACTTTATTATATAACATTGTATAGACATCTCACTCCATCCTCCTCTTTTTCCCAAATTCCATTTATCAATGTAGGAAAATTTTTTTGAAAAAAAAATTCTGGATAAAATCAGCGTTGAGGGGATACATAATATGTATGTGTGTGAAAGTCTGTAAATGCTTCCTATCTCATCTTCTTCTCTGGAGACTCGCCCCTGTCTCTCTCTCCTCTCTTTGAGTGTGCATGTGTGTTTAAAATTAATCCAGAGTTCTATGTATACTCTTATAAAAAATGGAAAATGGTTTAAAAATAACACAGAGGAGATATAAAAATAGGAAGTAAAACTACGACACTCAACTCGTGTGAAGGTTTCCCTTCCGAAAGAAGCAGAAAGGGAGACTCTACAATTCTCCTGTTGCATCACAGAGTAATACAAGTCACAGTTACATACAAGTATAAGTATAATACAAGGAGGAGGGTAGGGCGAAAAGAAGAAAATGTCTTGACAAAATCGTTCTCTCATCCAAAAGTGAGTGAGAGGACGAGGTTGGGATGTAAATGCTCTCTTAATGTAAACAAAAAAATTCATTGATAGAAATTTATATGGTGTGTATAATGTCTGTATGTGTGTTTGTTTGAATTTATACAGGACTCTCCGGATCCTCTCAAAAGTGTGAAAATGAGGGAGAAGTCTTTCCTTTGCCCGGGTCATTTGAGAATCCTTGCTTTACTTGCTTGTGCAAGGTAAGTGCCAACTCTCTCTCTTCTTTTCTATTTAGTCTAGTATTACATAATGTCTTTATGTAGGGAAAGAAGGAATCATTTCTACTTTGAAATATTTTAAAATACTTTTAACTGTACACACAAATGATTGCGTGAACTTTCTAAAAAAAAGTTTTTCCTTTGATGATGGAATGTGGATTGACTGTTAATTTTATTTGTACTGCTTACTTCCTTCTGCTTTTCTGTATGCTACATACTATAAATTTCATTCATTGTCTTTTAGTTTAAATTTTAATGTTGTTACAGAATCAAATTCAAAATTTCAATTTATGTATATTTCTCTGCCATTTTGAGTGACAGTGTGTGTGTGTTGCCTACTCAGATTTGTATTCATTCATCTCTTTGATACTAACTTGATAATGTTGACAGTCTCCGAGCCCAAGACTAATGTGTACAAAATTCAAGGGTTGAAGACAAAAATGAGAGAGAGTGTGTGTGTATGTGTGTGTGTGTGTGTAGTTAGAGCCAGAATGAGAGAGAGGGAAAATTGTTGGTTGAATAATTGGAGCATGGAGGTTGTCAGTTATTTGTCACAAAAGTCTTTTCATTTAGTAGAAACTCGTAGAGACACATAAAAAAGGGGGAGAGAAAGGGTGGGGAGACAGGGTTAAAGATTTTTTTTTCTACTTCCCCGGAACGATTTGTAGTGGGTTTGGTATGCGCTCCTCCTTTTGAACACATAAATGTAGACATGTGGAGATGAGAGAGGGAGAAGCGTTCCAATCTTTTCCTATTGTTTATTTTTGGCAAATTAACACCAAACAAATATAACTTTTGGTGAATGAAAAAGTTATTATTAAAATTGTAACCCCCCTCCAACTGCATGCCATTCTGAGTTGACTTGTCGAGGGCTAAAAATACTATCCTTCACTCTCTGACTCTCTTCTTGAGAATGCATATTATTTCTTTTATACATTCGTAAATATTGTGTGTGTGTGTCTCAATGGCTAATACATAAATACGCATATAGATACAGTTCTTCTGGTAATTGGCTTAAATGCTGTCATACAGTCTTTTGCTTAAATTAATTCTCAAGTTATGTCAACTAATTTATTTTTTTTAAAACTGGAACTGGAGAAATTTCAATTCAGATCAACCGCACAATGTTAAAAATAAGTTTACATTATGCATATTTATACACACACACACACACTGAAAATTTAATTCCATTCACTCTATACTCAAGAATTTATTTTTCATATTATACTATATTTAAACATTGTATATACTTTTATTGTTTATATATTCCAAGAATGTTCCTCTCTATCACAGGACAGGAGCGTGGTCTGAAATTTTTAAAAATACGACGCAATGTGATATAAAATCTGCTTCTCCCTGTCTTCCTCTCATTCTCATACACGATTTGCACTGAGCTCAAAGCTCAACCTTCGGAAAAAGTAGAGAGAGAGAGTGGTGAGAGTGATTGTGTGTGTAAGGAACTAGGAGAAAATAATTTGTTGCATGCAACCATTAGCATAGGGAACCCACTATTTATGTGATGAGGGCAACAAAATGTGTAGCTTTCCTGCACGCACCTGACGCATAAGCTCCATTCTCTAGAATCTATTCTCTCTGATTATGACTTACGCATTATCCAGCTGAAACACAAGAGAAGCTCCTTGTTAGCCAAAGGTATGCCGGTTTTTAGTTTTTGAAAAGTCGGGAAGAGAGACAGCTCCTCGCTTTCTGGTTACTCTCTCTCTCTATCTCTCTCTTCCTCACTCCCGACCTGTAATATCTTTATCTTTTGAGGAGGATGGAAGTTGTGTGTGTGTGTGTGTAGTGTACAGTGTACGGTACGAAGGACGGTAAGTACAGAGAGAGACTTTACTTTACCCACCCCACAGAATCAAGCAGCTCACGAACTGCATAAAGTGGTATGTGAAAAATGCAGCTTTCCGTGAGTATCCTCCGTAATAGTGATGTAATTGACTCAATTTTTCAAGTTTAAAATGTTCAACTCGACTTGTTTCTTTCCCTTCTCTCTCTCTCTCTCTTCCCCCTCTTATTTCTTATATTATATATTAGGCAAAGTAAAATGCTGTAATTTGAGAGATCCCAAGGAACGTAAGCACACACACACAGCAAAGCAGAGTCGGTGGTCTTAATGAGAGAATTATTTTGAAATTCCGAGAGCTCTATGGGTTTTTCAAGTTTCGAGACCTCCAGTCTCCCAACTCTTTCTCCTCTCTCTTTCCGTCCTACACAGGCTGAGCTCACACATTTCTCTCTTTCTCGAGAGAGAGAGAGGCAGTCAGTTATCATTCTCATGCTATTATTACTCTGCAATCTGCATTTTATTGTGAGAAGGGGAGAGACAGAAAGGCTCCATAAATGAAAACCCTGTATGTACATACGCATCTCCACATTTAACGTTCGTACACATACGGTACACACTAATATATAATGATCCACTGGAATCTCACACACACTATCCCACACACACACACACACACACACACACAGTACACACTACACACTAGAATTAGAAGTCCAGAGTCACTCAAACATCATTGTCGTAATCATAATAGATAATTATCCCTATCCGCACTCCCTATCGTAAAATAATGATGTCTCATTTCTTAGCATTAAGTTTTAGTTCCCTTCGTCCATT
>WJFB01001139.1:0-36971 GCA_009870185.1 Pygmarrhopalites habei
GACCGTTTCGAAAACTAAAAATATCCGGATATCCTAACTCTATAATGTATCACGCGACAAAGTTTCAAAGTCCTGAAGTAAAAACTTCCAGAGATATTCAAAGTAATATTTGTAACCGGACTTACTTGTCACCGTGTATAGTCTACTGTCTACTCACAACAACAAAATGTACACACAGCAAATGTGTGACTGCGTAGATTTTGTGTATGTGGAAAATACGCAATTTGCTGTTGTTGGACCACAGAGAAATTATTTACACAAAAATATTAAATCTGTTTTCACTCCTTTAGCATTGAGAACTTCCAATGTGATGAAATGGAAATTTTGATTTTGAATTCCCAAGAGTTCACACACATACACAACGTGTGTGCGTGTGTGTGCCAGACGGCGTATTTAACTGTGAAGCACATGCTCGGCTCACTCTTCTGTTCTTTAATATTCTGAACGACACGTTGATGGGATCATTGGTTGTCTGATGTCTACAAGTGGAATGGTCCATCCAGTGTAATATGCGTCCTAGTTAGACCCCATCAAAGATTTAATATGAATTTATTTAAATTCTACACACGCTTAAAAATACATTTCATATATTTGTACAACGTGTGCCTCCTTGGATAGACTAGACACACTCTGGGCTCTATCCAGATTGAGTGTATGAATAGCACGTCCTCCCACTTTTTTTGAAGAGGGTAAGAAACATACACCCTCGTCTTTCCCATCCTCTCCTGTTAAATCCTTTCCTGGTCCTCAAAGCCAATTTTTTTGACAAGTTCCTAACCCCGTTTGTTATGTACGGGGAAAAACAGTTTTTTGTACTATGAAAGAAGCTAATCTAGATGGAAATGAGATTTTTTTCCTCTCTCCCTTTCTCCCCAAAATTCCTTCTTTATTTTTTCCAAGATCGGAAGTGTCTCCACGAATTAATCCCAGTAGAGCCACACACAACCTCAAACAGAGAGAGAGAGAGCCGGACTTTGAATAATTCTAAACTTTGACCATTTTACACGAGGAAATGGAAGTCACAGAGAATATATTTGACAAATTTTTCCCCCCTAGATCAGAGAAAACATGAATACACGGAAATGGAAAAAAACTGTAATTATTTAAACGAAATTCATCAATGGATGAGAAGCTGTTGAGTTTCTCAATCTCCTCTCTCTCTCAAAAAAACTTTTGTAATCCTACCAATTTTCTAGGCTTCATTCTGGGAGATTTTGATTAATTCGGGGTTGTGTTGCGTTGGTGGGGGTCTCCCTCTTTCCCTCTCTCTCTCTCTCTATTTTTCCTTCCTCTGAATTTTATTATGAGCCCCCTGACTCGCACAAAGTATCGCGAGTATTTGTGTTGAGGGGCACTTGTAAACGAGTAATCTGATTAAACCATGCAATATAATGTAATGTTGTACAAGTGTGTGTGTACGTGTACGGGAGGAAGAAAAACACACACACTATCTAACTTGTTTGGAACTACATAAAGTGTACATAAAGTCTAAATAAATGTGAGACCCTTTATTAACTCCCCGTGTGTGAGAAGAGGAGAGAAAGTGGGGGTGAGAGAGAGGGAAAAAACTATTAGAATATGATAGACGATCTTAAATTACCCAGAAGCCATTAACACAAAGTCGTTGGAATCAACCATTTGGAATGCCGCAAGGGAGAAATTTCCCTCAAAAAAAATTGCCTAGTTCCTCCTCCTCCGCCTCCTCACTTGCCTACCTCCACCTCTCTTCCATCATCCCTCTCTCCCAGTTTAGTGTCTGTACAGCCCATTATGAAACACAAATGACGGCTAATTTGTTGACCTCTGACTCGTACAATTAAGTGCCAGTGAAGCAAGAAAGACACACACACACGGACATAGTCACAGTATAGAATGAACATAGTACATACTACATGACACACACACATGGTACATGAGGTCGGGGAGAAAAAGTTTTTGAAACATAATAAAATTTTGGAAAACTCCACGACGTCGTGATGACAAACAAGAGGCTCGTATAAAAAAGAAAGACAACAGTGTGTAGTGTGTGTGTGGATGTGTATGAGTGTGTGTGTGTGGTTGAGGGGGTTCTGAATATTTAATCTGACATTCCCCTCCTCCTCCCAACTTTCTCTCTCCGTTAAAAAATATATAGAAAAGTTTTGATGAGTTAATGGCAGCTCTCAAAAAACTTTTCTTCTTCTTGTTCCTCTCCTCTCCTTTCCCGCCTAATGAACCACTTGAATTTTACTTTCTCTCTCTCTCTCTCTAACCTCAAGAATTTTATTTCTTCCCCTCTTTCCCCAACTCTCCTGCTCTGCTTGCATGCATGGAAGAGAGTGAGTGTGTGTTTTATTTTTTAACAAGTAGAATATTGACCCATGTGCATGTTGCATATAGGTTTACCACAACATGAATCAGTATATGACACACACACATGCATGAGTGTACTTTCCCTTTCCCTCAAAATGAAGCATTGAGATGCCCTCAGCTGGAGAAAGGAGAAAGAAGTGGGCTTGCATCGTAGAAGAGTCCGTGTGGAGTATTATAAGTAGTTAAAAAATAATAGCCACACACACACAGTAAAACTTTCTCCTAGTCATACCTTTCCCCTCTCCAAGAAACTAGGCCTCTATCCCTCGGAATCTTGTAAACTAAAATACAAGCAACAACCGACACACACACACACACAAGTTAAGGATAGTCAGTTAAAAAATATAAAAATGGAGTAACTCCATTGCTAACAACTAAACTTGCTCCATCTCCTTCTCTTCTCTCCCATGCCGTACTGCATATTCAGCCATGTACATACAGGATTGTGTGAAAGGAGAGAAAGTAAAAAAATTCGATTTACCACCCAAGACGCTTGGTCTTTCATTGTTATCAAAAAAATGACGTCCTCGTTATTTATGGGAGAAGAAAATGTATAAAATATATATTCAAATCTTGTTGTCGTCATCACCCTGCCTTGTGTGATGATACTTGATATTAAAAGCGTACACACGCACACACGGGTGTGTAAGCAGAGAGTTGTCACAGATGGACAAGACTGGAAGGTACATTTGCACAGAGCGGAAGTGGGGGGCCTGTAAGGCCCTACATTCAATGACTGTAAGGTAGAGACGTATGGCTACTGGTATGCAAGTCATAAATCAAGGAATGTCTCTCACAATAAGATTTACATCCCTCACCCTCCTATCCCCCAGATAAATCTTTCTCCTTTTGACAATCAGTCCATTTTTGAAATGGTCTAAATTATTCGAGATTTTCCCGGGTGTTCAATCCATACTGAGAGAGAGTGTGTGTGTGTGCAGATTATTATCCAAATTTATGTCCCATTGTCAGAAAAACTTGTCCATTTTCTCTCCATTGCACTCAGTACAATAGACTTTGTATTTCCTACCTAATTACAATTGTAAGTTCAAGTAGAGCGGCTAAAAATAAATTACACACACATATACACTCTTTCTCTCTCAATCACTTCTTGTGGGCATAAGCACGCAGACACAATACCCAATTAAATTCCACGAAATCCAGCCGACAGAGCGGAGACAAAGGCACTTGAAAATTTCCCTTTCATGTCTCACAACACAATAGGAGGGAGAAAGGGAGGAGAAAAGACTCAATATCTAATATGGATTTTAATCTCAATTACCCCTTCTCCTCCCTTTCTCTTCCTCTCAAAGCTACTCCCCCTCCTCAATAGAGTTGTAATAATAATCCCAATTGTCCCTTGTTATCTACCCCTTCAACCCAAAACTCTGTGTTTGGATTGCAACTCTCTCTCTCTCTTCTCCCTGCCTATAATCAATGTAATAATAGTAAGTCTTTTTATGACACACACACACAATTCCCTTGGATTGTTCCTCAAATCAAAGCTGCAAGCTCTCCTTCCTTACAAGCCACTTTCTCTCTCTCTCGCCGTCCGCCTTTCTCCGACTGATTGAAAGTGAGCGAAAATATCAGAGTCCTTATAATGAATGTCACACACACACAACACCTTTCTCTTTCCTTTCCCTCAAAGTATTTCCCTGTACACTGTCACCAACACACACGCACGCATGCAGGATGGTTGAGTGCTTTTATCCCTCACAGCTACACTACACACAATTTTTTGTAGAATATGATGGGCATACATTGTCCTTATAAAATGATTATAAGAGTGAAAAACAATGTATGACATACACACATTTTTGTTAAAAGGAAAAAATGGAGGGGAAAGACAAGAGAGAGGGAGAGAGTGAGACAAGTTAAATGTTCAATGGAATGAAAGTAAAAAAAGAAGACACTCTTGGGAGTTACTCGGAACACTTGGTGCCAGCAGAAGAAAAGGACACACACATACGAAGCTTCTTGACTCCATTCCACAATTCTTTTCATCGATCACCCTCAGCCCCAGAGTGATTTTTTTGTACGTGTGTCTGTGAGAGAGACAGTCTGTGTGTCCTCCACATATCCAAATGTGTTAACGGGGAAGAGAGGAGAGGAATATCTATATATTTTATTATAATCATCACTTTCTTTTTTACTTTCTCTTTTCCTTGAGAAAATTCGGAGGGTGAATCCTCCACCACTGGAATCTATCCTGGTCTGCTTTATTCCTATCCCCGGGAAAATGTGGGACGATGGGAAAGTATGATCATTTCATTTTCGATTATTTCCGGGATTGTCTGTATTTGTGTGAGTGTGTGTGCTGTAAAAGTTGAAATGTACTTGTGTGGCTACACGATAGTGACGAGGATTTATGGGTGGCGTGTGACTGCGAGAGTGTTGGATTGTGTGTGTGTGACAAAATTGTGAACGAATAATATTTGTAAGAGTAAAAGTTTTTTTTTGCTCACAATTTTTGTAGCCCAAATTGGGAGAATAGTAGTCATAAAAAGATGCTATAATATGTCATAGAGGGTGTGTATAGAGAAAGAGAAGAGAATGTGTAAAGGAAGGATTGTACTACTCACCCCAGACATGGACAGTCCAGCCGGTGGAGGATTTGTTGGTGCCCAGGGCACTCCCGCCACTTGCCCCTCCACTCCCCGCCGCTGAACTCCCATCCTCCTGAGTGATGGTGTTGGACCGACCAAGCGGAGGTGGAATCTCATGTTCGGACGACTTCTTGGCCAAATTTTTGATTTTACTAAAGCCACCATGGGTGGCCTCAGTGTGGGAGATGGAGCCGGGAATGTTGGAGTTGTTGGAGCCACTCGGCACAGGGACGAGTTGGTCAAAGTCCGGATGATTCTCCGGTAAAGTTTTCCACCTTCGGATAAAGTCCTTCGTCTTGTCTTTAGTTTTTCCACAGGCGGACCGCCAATTGTGGAATATCTTACGAGTTAATCTGATGGAGTGGGCTCTGTCCACACCCCCTACGTTTGATGCTGAGTACGTGTGTAGGGGACTTCCGGCGTTGTGTCCACCCGAGGATCCACCCGCTGGACTCCCACTCGAAGTATTCCCTGTCCCTCCAACGGAATCCTGACGACTCAAGGAGACTTGGTTTCGGAGAGGGGAAGGGCGACGACGGCCAATATTTCGGAGACTATGACCTTTGGAGACGGGTGCTGGTTGTTTGGTGGAGGTGCTACTGGAACCACTGCTACTGTTGACAGCGGTGGAGGAGGATGGATGAGGATGGTGGACTGACGCTGGATTCTCACTTGAATTTGTTGAGGAGGATGAAACTTCTTTGTCCAAGTTTAATTTCTGACTAAAAGACTGCTCGAGTGACATAACATTTAGTCACTTATCTGTCCCCTTTTCACTAGATTGACTCTTCCATTCATCTCTTGGAGGGAGTCTCGAACCAAAGTAGCTTTTCGGTCAGTAGTCAAGTAATCATCAGCAAGAAATAGAGAGAGAGAGAGAGAGAAAGTCTTCCACGCTGTTTGCCAATTTTCCTGGCTCACACACTCCACTTTCGTATGTGGATTGTCCAGTAGGCAGAAATTTTGGCTGTTTGCAATACTCCGTGTCTTGGTTCAGCAGATGTGAGGAAAAATCTGGAAAGATAAATTACAATTAGAATTCAGTTGAAATGGTGTTTTTTTCGAGATTAATTTGCTGGGTCTTTTGAAAAATTTAAAGTTGGTTTAGATAATAAACTGAAGGGAATGGAAGAAGCAATAAAAATGAATTGAGGAGGGTGAAAGTTTGTGCGATTGAAATGAGGGGAAGCCAGGGTTCAGCCACAAAGCAAAAATACAGGATTGAATTGGATAGCGTGTGTGTGTAGGTGTGGGTGTGTGGGTGAAAAGTTTTTGGGATGTTTCCCGGGACGACAGAAAACATGGGGCTACACTTTGGGCTAGAGTTAATTGGACTAAAATGTTTGTTTGTTCTCTACGCTTCTCCTCTCCTCCACTTTGAAAAAGAGTAGAGATTAATGGGGAGGAGGAGCAGGAGAAGAGAGACATGAGAGAAGAGGGTAGGGAAGAGGCGAGAAGAGATGAAAATTAGTGAATTAATTGATTAGACTGACATGAATAAAGGGAATCGATCAGATTGTGTCTGAGAGTGGATCCTTCAATGTGAGTAATCTGTGTCTCTCACTTTCTCTCTACAGAGGAGGAGGAGGAGGAGAGTCTCAGACTTTTCCAGAGACTGGGATGATCATCCATAATGGATAGAGAGAAATCTGTTTGTGTAGTTTTCCAAGTTGGTTTGGTTGTTCGTTCCCGAGGATTGTGTCTGGAGAATTAAAAGAGGGAAAGCCGTGTGTAACTTGTACTTGGGATTCTGGATGGAGCCGTAGGACCGTGCAAAAGGAAATAAGAGTAATTCCTACTCAAACTTGAGACTACAGTGGAATAATATTATCCTCCGTGTGTGTGTGGCCGTGCACTGTGAACTGTAAAAGCACCCACTGGACCGAACCAGAATAAAAATTAATCAAGTATTTATCCCGTACATAAAATGTGTGTCATGTACTCGTATGTGTGTGTGCGTGTGTAGTATTATGCCTCCTCCTGTAATGCCTTAATGAGAGTCCACTGTACATTGTGTATTAACGACAATCACACTAGTTGGGAAGGATTAGAGTCGATTAAACCGATTAGTCTGGGAGTGAGTGTGTGTGTGGAACTCTGGTGATTACTTTCTCGGATAAAAGTCGGGAAAAGGAAAGGTTGTGTGGTTTGTGTGAGAGAGGAGATAGAAAAGTTTCGAGTCTCATTGTCCCCTTATTTATATATTATGAAAGAAGGAGGAGGAGGAAGTCTGTAGAATGTAAGCCTATTAAGCTCCACACTCCAACTCATTTAATATCCACATTAATTGTGATTCGGGAAATCTGGACCACACACACTCACTCACGTACTCCACAAAGATCCTCTGTTGTTTGAGTGTGTACTTTCTCCGGTGAAAGTCAAAGGTCAGAGTTTCCTGATTAAATTCCTTGAGAAAAGTTGTGAATGAGTCCACCCCCATCACACACGCGTACGCGTAAGCATAGCAAGCATAAGCCAATGTAGTGCACGTATTGTAAAAACATGACTGACGTGGAGCTTCAAGGTTGTTTTAATTAATTTAATAAGGGTTCATCCACAAATAAATGTCAAGCGGATGATGATGGATGTTGTGGGGTTCTAGAAAAACAATATGGAGAAACGGGATGGCTTCTCCACCACGTCTCCTTGATTTGGTGAATTGTTTCAAGATTTTATCCGAATTTAATTTATTTTCTGGAGACAACCCTCTACACGAACTCTCCTCTAAAGCTGTAATTATGAGGAGGAAAAATGTGAGATTTATGAAATGCCATTTGACTTGAAATGCTATAAATTCTAAGAGAGAGCAGAGAGAGAGAAAATTTTCTCGGTATATTTGAGATGAAGGCGAGAGATAAATTGGGACATGTTGTGCAGTGTTGTGTGTGGGTGGGGAGAGAGAGGGAAAGAGATATGCTGTGATAAAATAGTTAATTAAACTATGCAAAAGGGAGAAAGTATGAGAATTCTGAATATTTGAGAGAGACAAGTCGTGGTTTGTCTTCCTCCCTTGACTCAACAACAAGAGTCACAAAAGGAGAAGAAAGAGGCGGTAGGGAGGGCGGGGGAGGCAATGAAATGTGTAACACACACAATATACATGGATGTATACAGAACGGTATAAAATGGGATGCGAAGAATTTCAAGAAGCGTTAATTTGTTTACGAGAATCCCATTCATTCATTCATTAGCCAGGGGAGGAGGAGGAGAAGAATGTTGTACTGTGCATTTCATAATGTACACACACATTATGATCTCAAGAACGTTGTTTTAAATTGTTTCCATTTCCATTTCCCAGCAAAGGCTTCTCTCTCTCTCCTTCTCTGTCCCTCTCCAAATACTCTCTTCAATTTTATTCTCATTTAATTAGACTTTAATTGGAGGATTTTAGAGGCGGCCGTCATGTTTGTCCAATTTTATGAAAATTCAAAACAATGAACAAGTCCCCACGACACAGACTCTCCCCCTTTGATGTCTACCTATTATCATGCAGTGAATGGTTTTGAATGGGCGTATCGGACCAAAGTGTGGATCCATTAAGTTAACCAAATTAGAGACTGACATCAATTAATGGACAAGGACAAGTTTTAATTGCAAACCAAAATGTACAACCATTGATCGCCACTGCATTTCAATTTCCCCAGTCCAGTCTAATGGAGGCGGGAATCATTTACGCAAGAATGGAAAAGAGAGAGAGTGTGTGTGTGTGTGAAAATCCAAATTTTGAGCCATTTGAGCTGTTAATGTAATACACCGTTTAATTGAACAATATTTCCTAATTATGTATAAATATCATGGGGAGAAAGAGGAGGGAGGAGAGTTGGGACATTCCTTGTTTTTGTGCCATGGTTTTGTCCATCCACTTTTTACACACACACACACGTACACATAAACAGGGACAGGAGAGAGAGGAAATGGCGGGTGTATGATGGGGATGGGTATGGATAAAGACATAATTAAATAATGGAGAGAGGTAGAGAGAGAGAGAGGATGTTGTCTGCTGGGTACTTTGCGAGAATTCTGTCGCCTTTGATCGATCGACTGTCAAATTTCGTGGTGGCTCCAAGTGTGCGTACACTCCAGTCCACATCACATGATCACAGACTGTTGGCTGGTGTGTGTGTGTGTGTGTGTTTGTGTGACTATTCCCCATATTCCTGGCCAAAAATAAAGACAAAGTTACTTTGTGTGTGTGTGTGTGTGTACCGTGAGGAATCCATTAGGCGTCTCCTGGGTCTTTTGCTCATTTACCAATAGAAATATTCCTATTGGTGGAAATAAACACAAAATATATTGATTCAAGATCAAATCAGTTAATTACAAATGCCGACTGTCCGCCCGTCCTCAAAGGGAATCTATTTAAAATATTATAATAATAAATAATTGTATACTTTTCGACCATGGTTGATCCCGGTTTAATTACTTATTATTGTGACTGTGGCAGAGATAGAAGTAACAGATAAATAATATTCAAACTGCTTTCTCTCTCTCTCTGATGGAAAGATGTCTCTCCTCAATTTAAATTGTGCTGAAATATTTTCCGAGTAAAACATTAAAGTGAAAGTTTTTCTTGGAAGAGAGGAAGTGAAGAATATGGAAAGCAGAATGGTAATAATTTATCTTCATTTGATGGACTACGATTTGTGGTCGGCCATGGTCCAAATGTAAACATTACGGAACATGCTAGAGCACTAGTTGAGGTTTGGCCTTTCTCCCATTGATTTCCCTTGCTCTTACTTTCTCCTCTCCTTTCTCTCCTTCGCATGTACATGAAAGGGATGTTGCTGTCTGTTGACAGTTGACAAAGTTTGGCAGTACATTTGGCTAATTGGGTCCACAGCACTTTAAACTTGTTCATGCCACCTCTTAATTAACCGTCCAAGAGTAGAGTGTGACTGTGTACGTGTGTGGAGGGAGGGAAGAGAGAGGTGTACAAGTGTGTGTCTGTGTCTCTCTCTGTGTGTAATAGACGGAGATAAATCTTTTGTCTATTACCCTGCATCCTTCTCTCCCATCCTCCTTTCCATCCAAAACGGAATTGTGTCATACAAATGCAGACTAAAGTCTACACCATTATCCAATGTGGAGGAAGAACAATAGATATAATCCTTCTCCTCCTGACATGCCCTCCCAACCAAATTTGAGTATTAATTTCAAGACAATGGATCCAAGGCTCCACATTACATGACAATTCTCGATCAACCTCTTTCTTCTCCTCTCTCCACCCATACAAATATCTATGGAGAAAGTGAAAAGGAATTGCCATGAATACTCAAGATTCGGGATAACATAATCATATGTTTTCTTATGATGGCTATTAAAGCTCCTATTATTAGCAAAGAACTCTGAGTGATATTAAATGAACACACACACCCACCCTCTCTCTCTCTCTCTCTCCATAAGTGTGGAGAGTATTAAATATTAACACGGGAAATCCATACTTTCCCTCTCCTATCCACGTACGTGGCATGTATCAGTGTGAGCGAGAGGGATGGAGAGGACTGACATCAGTGAAATGAAGAGATTAGTAAAATTGCAATTCATTAAATGTATGCAAAAACACATCCACACACAAACAACAAAAGGAATACATGGAGTGGAGTGGAGAAAAAAATCGGAGGGAGGAAAAGAGCTCGAAAATTTTCTCGGAGGAGGGAATCCACTCGTGTGTATTCCTCTTGTTGTTTGTCCATAAATGGAGAGTTTAGTTGAAGTAATGTTAAACTTTTTCCATCGCCTTTTTCCCCTCTCGACGTCCGTCCCTGTGTAAACATCGTCTCTTATTTCTCTCGCTTCTGCTGCCCTGCTCTCCAATTCCCTGTGTGTGCTTCCCAGTTTGGGGCACAATTACAAGAGCATTTGTAGGCAAATATTGGCCCACCTCCCAAAAGTCAAACACACACACGCTTACACACATCTCCTTCTCTCTCTCTCTACTCTCCATACAATTTTTAATAAAAACTCTCAGTCCGAATTCTTACAAAGTCCACACACACTCACACCTCCCAGAGATTTATTTATCGAGTTTGTCCAAGATCCAATCGAAAGTCAAAATACTTTGTACCGTACGATAAATGTCCGACGAGAACTGTACTTTTGTAATGGAATTATTAGAATTTTATTGAGTCTCCCTCGCATCCCAGTGACTTTGATGACTCATTTAAGAGCTCATAAAAATGGTGTACACCATTTCTACATGAAACATTAATATTTAATCCCTTCGAATTCAATTAGAGTCATTAGATTGTGAATTTTGTCTTTTCCCTTCCAAACTTAGCGAAACTTTATGAGAGTAATATATTTTTTGCAATACCTCAAAATAAACTAAAGTACCCTAGGATTGGATTTCAATTGGTAGAGTACGGTGTGTGTGTCCAAGGTTTTATCTACCTTTCTGCAAGTGTCCAGCTGTACACACAAGAGGCCGATACTCATTAAAGTTAATGATCCTGTGAAGTGATACTTTACTCTAGTTAGTATTCATTTACGAGACTTCCCCCCTAGGATTTTTATGGACACTCCACTCAACCAATAAAATGAGGATTTTTGGGGGTGGGCAGAGGAAGGGAAAACACGTCAATTTGTACTTTTATATTTTTTCGACAAAAAATTCTCGGAGTTGAAAAGCAATCCGCAGTTTTTGTAGAGCAATTTGAGACGTTTCACTATTTTTTTGAAACCTTTATTGTAGGAAATATTGTATCAGAAGAAGAGAGCTCCTTCTGGAGGAGTAATGTAGTGTTTGTTGAGGAGGGACTGTGAAAACTAGGAGGAGGAGAAGCAGTTAAAAAAGGGTTAATGAGATTTCTTTAGGACTCTCTGCCTAATCTCCGGCTCTGAAGTCGAGGAATTATGGCTCGGCCGGAAGTTACGATCAAGTTAGTATTTCATGAGAGATCCACTCCGAACCTCACAAACCCAGTCACGTGGAAACAGGAACAAGTAAATCAAATTGTGGAGGAGACCACAAACCGTCCCCTCCATCCACACACACACGTAGTGTGTGTATCTCAATACACATTTAAACATAAATGCATTTGTGTGTCCTATCATTTAATTGAATAGACTAGTGTATGAAGGCTGGGAAGACAATAATAGATTTTATCATCCACAAAATTTACTTGTCTTTTGTCCTTCCGTGCCAAATTCCCTCCCTCCTCCCTCCTCTTCTCTTCCACTTTCTGCCTCCTTCGAATTCAGAATTACCAGGAGAGTTTCAGGAAAATGGAAAACTTTTTTGATAACATGGAATACATCCAGTCTATTATTATTAAACTCCCTTTCTCCTCCTCCAATGTATTTCTGAAGAATTATTAAATGATGTAAAGATCCAAATTAAACTTTTCCAAGTGAAATGGGAGACCCAGAGAAAATTTTAATTAAACTTGTTCAACAAATTTTACAAAAAAAATTGTTCGACAATTCTCATGACCCGGACTTTGTCATCGTCTAAATCTTTTCCAAGTTGTGACTCTCGTTTAATAATTTATAAACTAAAATCGAGTATCATCCTCCCCTCTCCTCTTGGTCCATTCGTCCGTACCTTTTTTCATTATTAAGCATTCGTCCCTGTCTTTTCAAATTATTAATTAGAATCCTTGCACAATTTCGAAACAAAGTTAATTTTCGGGCGGGTCTGTGTCGACTCAATTTGCAGTCAAAAGGAACATTTTTTCCCAAACACTCCATTTTACCTCTTCTTCACTATTGGGAAATCTTGTCCTTTTGTCCCTCCCCCCATTTACTTGTGTGAATAGAACATATTCTCCATGGTATGCAGGAGGAGGAGGAGGAGGGCAGATGGTAGAGACGAGTGGGGTGTATACTTGTCGGCCAAATAAATAATTCATGATTTAATGGAGTCGTTTTACATGTCGATGCTTTCGCTTCCCTTCTCCTCCTCCTTCTCTCCCTTATTGTCATCCACAATTCTAAAGTAAAGTTTCTGAATTTTCTCCTCCCTCTCCTCCTCCTCCTCTTTAAATATCCTCTCTAAATCCGGGCACACTTGTGTACAATCCAAAATATTTATCAAACCTTATCCCTCCACACACACACACAATACACTGTACAATTATAATATCGTCTAATGGTGAGTCTTATTTACTTATCTCTTAGAACTTTCACTCTCTGATTAATCATTCATGACTGTGTGTATGTGTTACGGTTACCTTGTCCCCGGTACATTGCAAAACATACTAGAGCCAAGACGATAGACTTGCTCACTAAAGGGATCAGAGAATGACAAAAAAAGAATGAGAGGGAAAGAGAGCAGAATTAAACAGGTCATTTCAACAAGGGAAATTATGTAAAGACTCAAATAATCATTCATAATTTATCAACTTCCCTCCCTCTCTCCCTCCATCATTACTTTCTTTACCTGCTCAAAATTTCCTTTCATATTTCTTACATCGCAGTGGGGGATCGTGGCATGGCATTGCTTTTCATATGTTCCACATGGTTCTCCTCTCTCGTATAAACTGAGTCACGGAGTGAAAGTGGGGTACTCGTCCCAGCATGTACATCCATATTAAAATATGTACACATACAAAGGATGAGACTGTTTTTTATCCCAGGGAAGAGGAGGAGAAAATCCACTCGAGATTTCTCTTTCGGCAATTTTTGGTGAAATAAAATTGGTGATTTTCTACTGAGAGAGAGAGAGAGAGAGAGAAGTACACACACATACATGAAGAGGAGAGAGAGACAAGAAGAGGAAAGAAAGTACATTACATATAAATTTTCCATGAACTAATTCCGTGTATCTTTTCCCTTTCCCATGTGTCAAGGAGGAGGAACCTAGAAACTATGCAGGAGGAGGAAGTAATTCAGATTCCTCCTGGAAGTTTCGTCGAAAGAAAAAGAGAGAAGGAGAGAAAGAAGGTAGTAGGACCAGGTAAATTTTTATTTTCTTCAACACACTTTCTCCCACACAACGAAGAGTAAGAAAAAGGAAAGTTTGTACATGCAAGGGAAGGGAATGTCTGTAGTGTCTCTGCTGAGCTGAGAGCTGAATATAATGAAGTAAAGGAACAATAAATTTATTTACAGCATTACTCAAAATGGCTTAAATAACTTGTGACCCCCTTCCTTCTACCCTCCTCTGCCCCCCTCACTCTCACTGTGTGTGTCAGTCTGCTCACTTCTGGAGTCTGCTTTTTTTGACCATGAACTGCCTCCCCTACCTCATAAAATAAAATTCTCCTAGCCCCCCTCTCCCCAATACAAGTAGAGAGAGGAATCTCTGTAGGAATTGACTTGTCATGTTTCGTAACAAAGTGCAAAACATGAAGCGGAGAAAGGAGAAAGGAGGATGAGGGGATAGGATAGATAAAAAAATCTGCAGTAAAAATTCTCGTAAGGGTTATATAAAGTATGGACGATCCACAACACCAACTCTCTCTCTCTCTCCTCATCTCTGCATTAGTCCCCTTTAGCTGGCTGGGTGTACGTGTGTGTGTGTGGAACAAAAGGAGAAAGAAGATGGGCCAAGCATCTTCATGAAAAATGTAAACTGTCTTTCTCTCAGTAGAGAGAAAGCATTGGAGGAATGTGGAGCTTTTTTACTCTCGCCATCCCAGCCTTGTTCATACTCTATGCAGAGTAATATCTGGTGGAGAGAAGAAGAGGGAGAGTGTGTCAGGTGTGTGTGCCAAATAAAAAAGAACACATACACGCACAAGTTTATTCGCGTTCCTCATATTATTTTCAATTTTAACTCTGAAAAATGTTCCGTCGCCCCTCCTCCTCTTTCTCCTCCTCCCATTGTCTTTGGATTCAAAACAATAATTCAACAACTCGAGAGAGAGAGAGAGAGAGAGAAGAAACTCTTCATTCTTTTCCATTGCATGTACAGGCGAATAGTTTTGGGTTTTTTTGAAATGTGAAACTTGGGGTGTATAAAACTGGGACTGAGTGTTCTGTTTGTATCTCTCCATGGACAGACACAGCATGTAGCAAGTCAACAAGACAAAGTTTCTTCATCTCTTTTCAACGGGAGGAAAAGAAAGAGCAGCAGGGATAAATAAACGTGGATTTACACGCAGAGAATCAGAGAAAAACAATTTTTTCCTTTCTTTACTTCTCCTCTGTCTGAATTACTACGTCAAAATACCAACAAAAGAGGAAGAGGAGGAATATGACAACCCCCCACCTCATTTGCTCCTTTCTTACTGGACACAACCACGACATTATTATTGTTCACAGCTTTCACTGAGGTCCTAGCCACTCGACCTTTAAAAATACATTTAGAAATTTGTGTGCACTGCCTTCACAACGTCCTTTTGTACAAATTCATGCAATGACTTTCACCAATTTTAGCAAAATTTCATTCAAAAGTTTGCTCTTAATTGAGTGGAAAAAATGAAGTTCCACTTTTTCATGAAAAGATGCACTACTCGAAGGTTCATTTGTTTACCCACTGATAATTCGAGAAACCCATTTTTTAACTCTGGTCATTCAAACTTGAACTACCGAGATTGTTAGTGGAGGGAAGATTCTAAAAATATTCTTGAATAAATTTCTATGGGAGAAAAAAATGAGTTTGAAAGTGTAGAGTTCTCTTCATTTTCATAATAAATGAATAAATTGAGAGAGGGAGGATTTGGGGGAGATTGATGAACTGTTGTTGTGCACTTTAAGGTTTGAAGAACTCTTCAACAGACACTGGAATATTGTGGCTATTGTTTACCTGTTTCTTTTCCTTTCTCCAAGCCCAGGAGGGGGGAAGGCAATTTGAGAGAATTATTCCATTCAAGAACAATGAGTCACGTGGGAATGGACCCTGGACGAGTTATGGGCTATTTTGGGTGAGAACATGATGCTTCATGTAGGACCCACTCTCTCATTCACTCATACCATCCTCCTCTACTCCATGGATTTTCAGAGCAATCAAGTAGAACAAGTGCATTGAGAGGGTGGAGGGAGGAGGAGGAAAAAAACTAATTCTACTCCCTATAAATATTCATGTATGGAAATTATCTGCCTACTACTCAGATAAGGATGGAGAAAGAGGGTAATGAAAAAATCTTTATTTATTTAAAAAGGAAGAACTTCCTTTCCCTCCCAACTCTTCCTATACTTTTACCCACCTCATTCTCAGGACTCTCACTGTGGCTCTTTAATATTTAATAGTTTTACACATGTAAAAGCTTTCCTTATCCTCCCTCCCATCTTTCACTATTCAATTTTTTCCCCACAAAAAATTCCTGACCATACTTTCTCCTCCACAGGAAAAATATAGGGCCTCAGATAAATCCAAACTCAAAAAAATACTTTCTAATCTCTTTACTTCTCTTGAGGACATTGTGTGTGTGTGAAGTGTAGGATCATTAAGGATGGAATAAAATATGGATTGTGGGAACAAAAATGAATATAATATTTAAAGACTAAAAGTTTAGAAGAACCCCTCCTCTGCACACACAACACAATCATATGTATTCGTGTGTGTGTGTGTGTTCAGCCAAACCATTTATTATTCCATTATCTACATACTTTCTCCTTCCTTCTTTTGGGAAACAATATTTTTTTTGTACCCCAGTCTTCCCATTTCCTCTAAAACTTTAACAGGGTATTAACAGGCTACAAGTTGGACAATTTTCAAAGTATCCTCCTCCCTCCATTCATATATAATATGTGCACAAAATATGTACACTGCAATGGGGATTAGACCCATCCCATCAAGAGCAACAAGTCCAAGTTTACCCTCCGCATAATTATAGGACTCAGTACAATGAAAATAAGTACAAGAATTGTTTGGAAAAAACACAATTTGGCTAAAAATTGGAACTTTCCAAGGAAGAACGGTTTTGCATGACCAATAAATATATCCACTTTTGGACACACGCACATGCACACACTTTGGGTACATGGTTTAAATTTGTTGGAATGAAAAGTTAATTCAAAATGGGTTTTTTCTGTGTGTCTTCCATCCTACTTTCTCTCTCTTTGACAAATGGAATGACATGACGTGGATGAGTGATTATTGAGAGTGGGTTTAATTAGACTGGGTGGAATTTGGGGAGAGGGAGGGAAATGAATATTTGATGGAGGGTTTAAGCACATGTGAATTCATAATGTGAAGGTGTGGAGATGGAGGCGGGTAGATAGCTATACATAGGTATCGACAGTGGAATGAGGATTTTCTTGGCACAGGACTTGCACACTCAACGACGATGAACTGACGGCTCTTGGTTTTTTTGAAGTTAAAAAGGAAGGAGGAAAAGAAAGGAGAAAGGGAAAGGAAGCAGGGAATTGCTGAGGAGGAGAACGTGCAATAGGGAAATTTTCAAGGGAAAATTCGAGGGGAGTCGTACTCAACTACTAAATATACAGCAAAGAAGAGAAAAGGGGAAAGCGGGGTGGCTGTCTAAACTTTCACTGTCTCCATTTCATGCTCAAAAAAATGGAGTCAGTCAAGCGGACCGTCTCTCTCTTCCATCTGTGTGTGTGTCTGTGAGAGTGTGTGTAGTACAGTGTATTATGTAGGAAGAGGAGAAGTTGGTCTCAATTCTTGAATTGAGTATCGAATGGAAATTGAATTGAAAATTGCCTTGCACTCCCTGCCATGCTCGTACAATTAAATTGGGTAGGGAACATGCATAGAAATTGTTGCTTTTATTTATGGAGTTCATGCGGTGGTGGGGAGGAAGACACAACATAATTCGAACTGGCCAACTCTCTATTTGTGTGTGTGTACAATTTATCCATTATGACATTGGACGGGGAGACATAAAGTGGGAGACATTTCATTGGGTGGTTTAGTGAGGGTATGTGAAGGCCTGGCATTTCATGTACATTTTAGTACATTGACTAGTCAAAATAAATTTGTCCGTCCGTACGTAACTGGGTCATTTTGAAAACCACTAATGATGTTAGCCCATGACTGATGAACCAACTTTATTGGATGTAGACTTTCCCCCTTATCCTCCTCTCTCTCTCTCTTTCTCCTCTTCTCCCCCTCCCTCTAAAACTGTGTATTCGATTCCTAGTCATTATTATGCATACACCAAATACATGCGGACATGTGAATAAATAGGAGGCATACAAACAAAATATCTACGATTCCATCACAAGGCTAACTCTCTCTCTCTCCTTTTTCTCTCTCTTCTCAGTTTAGTATAATCAAGCACGCTATGTGGCATGTTCAAAATCCCATTACATACTGTAAAACTCGGCCTGGTTACCCTGCCCAACTTTTTTTCTCCCTTCTTTATGGGAAAAGGGAAAAGAGAGGAGGAGGGAATTTTTCTCAAAGTATATCTTCTGTCTGGTCGAGGACGACGAGGGAGGGGAGAGTCGTAACAACCTAGGCTTCATAAAATACCGTTCAATTTTATTCATTTATTCCTCCTATCCCCATTTCTCCACGCTCACCTTCAATCCTACGGGAGGGGGAGGGGAATAAGACGATTTTTTGTTTTTAAAAAAAATCATTCTTCAATTTTTTTTTCCAAATGTAATCTAAATTAGTTTTTGAGTTTCATGAATTCCTTTTCCATCCATAAATTTTGTTTCCTTCACAAATTGTCCACTACAAAATGGTAAATATTAATGACCGTACTACGAAAAAATAATTTCTGTACGGGTCGATTCGCAAGTCACGTTAAGCAGGATACTCTTGCTCATAGCATTTGAAGCGCGCAAGGATGACTTTTTTCACGAAACTTAAAACCGACCCGAACAGAAATTATTTTTTCGTAGTAGGTGATTGCTCATTTCAAATTGTATTTGCATTGGAAATCTGTCTTTTGTAAAAATGTTCTGCCTATCATTTGTTTGCTAAAAATTGAAAAAGGTGTTATTCATGGTGTAGAAACTGTTCCTAGTAAAAGTGAAAGTTGTACAGGAGAAAGTAACACGATTTACTGGGGAGAGTGTGAGAAAAGTGAAAATGAGGATTCGCGCGTGTTATGATTTTCCATTGACTTGCAAAAAAGTATCACTTGCAAAAAAAGGTATGACGTGGACAGACGCAACGAATAGCTAAAGTGAGAGAGAGAGGAAAGGAGAATGGGACACTGCAGTGTCAAGCCGCAGTCATCCATAAAGACATTAAAAGTAAATGAACCAAACTCTCCGTTCTCATCCACACCAGACACACAAGTTCACACTCTTACACGCACACACACACTCATAATTTGTACAGAAGGCTGAGTCCCCACACCCGTGAAATATTTGACTAGAGAGAGATAAATGATTGGGTGTCATACAGCAGCAGGGTATTGTGAGGAGACATGATCCTCCTCCTCTTTTCCTTATGTAAATTATATAATAATTCCCATTCTACTTTCTCTTCTTGTGTCTGAGTTTTGGCCTCCACAAATGAGAAAGAGATATGATTGTGTAGTCATGCGTTTTTTTAATCCTTTCCAAAACTATGTCGTTTACACTTATAATTTCACACACACACACTCTCTCCTACAGATCCACAGAAGGAAGTAAAGTAGTTCTTGATAGCTACTTAGTGTGTACTTTCTCCCATGAACAAGACTCTGTGACTAATATTTAATTTAGACTGTCCACCCCGCTGTAAATTTAATGCAATTATCATGAGGGGGAATACATGAATGTAAGAGGGAGAGAAACACAATTAAAAGGAAAGTATTCAAGGGGAATGAGAATAAATTAATATTTTAATATTCCATTCTTTTTCTTCATGTGGAGGGAAAGGAGCCGTGGAGAAAGACGGGCTAATATAATATTTGGTATGTTTTCCACTTCTACGCAACAACGAGAAAAGAGAAAGGATTTTCACGCACTTTGTCCACTCTCACCTTATTAAAACGTTTCTCTTTCTCCACTGTCTGTCTACACACACACACACATAGAGAGAGAGTGTGTATGGATGGTCGTTATCTAGATACACACACATACACACCAGAATGGGAATGAAAGAGAGAAAATATTTTACTGTACAAATATTATATGTCAACCACACTAAACCTCCGTTCTTCCTTTCTTCTAGATTCCCGACCAATTTAAAGGGCTTTTAAGGAGTTCACTGAGAGAGAGGGAGAGAGTTAAAAGGAAATGGGAAATACTCCCTCACCCACTCCATACTCTCACAGGCACACACACGCTTTCCCCTTTCCCTGGCGGTGTGGCTGTACCTTACCGGAGAAAGTGAGTGTGTGTTCTAGCCGTTATAAGGGGATTATATAAAATTCTTGAGTCTCTTTCTCTCCACCCTCACATTAATAATAACACTCCAGCACCACCGCGAAGCCATCACCATTCCACCTCCTCCTCCTCCTCCTCCTCTAGCATCACACAGGCAAATGCCAAAAAAGGTATTTTGCAACAACCCGGTCAATATCAATATCAATGTTTCCCATGCATTCCTCCATTTTACAGCTGACTAAACCCTCCGTACACTCAATATATCCCCCCCACACACACGCATATAGGCACATGTGTATGCCTTTAATTCTACCTGGTCTTATAAACTACAGAACTGTTCTGCTATAGAGTGAAGGTACACTTGAACCTGTCCATCAACTCCATTTGGATACCCCTCCTCTCCCAACATACCTCCTCACAGTTTCATAGACACACGATCGAGCTACATTTGTAGTTGGTGTGTCAAATGAAAAAAAGAGTCTCGTTGACATACTTGGTTCTTCATATTAAGCTCGTGTGTGTGTGATGTATAGGCATGGATTTGGATTTTGAATTAGAAAAGCTACCTAGACTTACATTCCTCCTCCTCTCTCTCTACCCTTCGCTCTCTTGGACTGAATTTCCTTTTTGTTCAACAGAGCCTGGCTTCCAGTGTGTGTGTGTGTGGGTAATATTCTTCATGGCTACATATAATGTTATGCTCCGGACTCCTTTCTCTCTCTCTCCACACACACATACACACAGTGCAGGGCTATGGAGATCGATAGTTGAGTATAGAAAGGAGTCGTTTGTCCCATATCCTCTCTCAACCTCACGTTCATTTACATAGTTCATATCATAGACTCAGTGTGTGTGTGTGTGTAGAGGCGTGGGGAAAGTGTGTCTTGTAATAGCACATTCCTTTCTCTCTCCCTCCGTAGCCCATGGACTGTACTCTATACCACTCAAACTGTGTGTGTAGAAATGTACATTTTAAAAATTATTCTGCATACATTTCCATTCACCAAAGCCCATTACACACACACACACACACTTTCTCCATATTCGACACAAACACACGTAATATAATCAATGCCCTTGTGTTGCTTAATTTAATTTTTTCCACTATTCTAACTCCCTCCTCCTCCCTCCTCCCATACAATTACAATTAGAAATTCATCCGTCCAATCTCCATACAAATGTGTGTGCGTGTGTGTGTGTGGAGGGGGATATCCTTTCAATGTATGTGGTTTTTTTTGCTGTGCACGGCATGACATGTGCTGTCAGTCTGGATCCATTTCTCAATATCCGCAACCTATTTTCTCCCCGCGGAGAAAGCCGAGGAGGAGGAGCAGAACTGGAATTTGTCAGACATTGAACATACACACGTACATAAAAAGAGGCGGAGAAGCATGACTGCCACATGTTAAATTTTGTCTATCTGTATTATTTTTAAACACTCTTCAAATTAGCTGAAGGGCATTCAGTGCAGAGAGAACGCGAGAGAGAGAGAGAGAGAGAGAGAGACAGAGTGAAAGCAGAAAGATGAGGGACGAGGGCTGGTTGGGATCAAACTTTACATGAATTTTCCTCATCTCTAATTTGAACCAGTGCTTTCTCCAGTCTTTTGTGAAATGTGTGTGTGTGTGGACGAGGGGTGTGGAGTCATGTCTTTTGTCTATTGAGAGTTTTAGCCTCAGTGTGTGTTTTGTGTGTGCTCTTGGTTCCGCTGTGATGACTCTAATTCGAATTCCAGAGTCTTTGGTACACTTCCATGTGTGTGTGTGTTGGGGAGGATCCCTGGATTTTGTACAATGTACCAGTCCACACACACAGACACACAAAGTGGGAAAGATAGAGAGGAGGGAGAGAGAGGAGGAAGATGTCAGGGACAGGAGGCACTTTTACTATTATGATGTCACATCCCTTCCCTTCTCTAAATCTCTTTCTCTCTCTTCGGGCAACATGATGACAGTCACTTGTCAAGTGGCTCCGACTTCAACATTATATGTTTTTCTCCTTCCTCCCCCTCCCCTCTCACTCTCTCCCTCCTTTTCTCTTTCTACGTTTCTGTCCGGGGACAAACTATAAATGTCGCCCACCGTATAATGGGACAGACCCCAGCCTTAATTTACCTTTAACTGTGGACATGAAATGTTTGAGAGGAGGAAAGAATTGTGTGTAGAAACACGCACGGACGATCGAGAGAGAGAGAACGTGCATAAATTTATATTTTTTCTCCCTACATTCTTTCACCATAAAAAAATTTGGACGAGAGAGAGAGAGAAACATGTTAATGAGTGACAACCCAACCTGAATGTAGATAGTACACTTTATAATCCAAAAATGTGCCCGCCTATTTTCTTGTTCTCAAATTAATTTTTTTATATCCTCCTCCATCTCCCCCCTTTCCAACTTAGTTTTCAGAAATGAACTCCAAAATTAGGATACGTGTGTGTGTGTGTGTGTGTTTGTTCTCAGATTATTTTTACACATTTTACGGTAGGGAACATTCACATGCAACACAGTCATCGTCGTTCTCCGTTGATGCCTCAAGCAATCTGAGAAGGCTTGACAAATAAAGCAGAAAATTATATTTATCTTTCTTCCTCCCCCCCTTAATTGCACTGCACTGAATATACATACACACACACACTAGTACATGAGCCCACATTATTTGTACAATCATTATTCAGAACTAAACTACTCCTTTCTCTCTGCACTTCCATACCAGGACAACGGAATGGAATAAACACACATAACAATGCAATGGTTGGTTCCCTTTTTCCCGCATGCACAAACAAATTTCAAAAATTTTATTTTCCTAGCGGCACTCTTTTGTTCTCCTCTCCATTCCTCAAATTCCACATATTATTCTCCCTAATCATATCATCAGTCCTCTGCTTCACATTAACAAATTCCCATTCTTTAATTGGACTTCACACAACAGGGGAAACCAGTTTTCTTTTGCCGTGAGAACACTTTTACATGCGTGTGTATGAATCTTTCTGATATTTTACGTTCATTTTTTTCCTATGGAGCTTGAATATTTGGCCCAGATTCTCTCCAACAACCATGACAATGAGTAGATCAAAGTTCTACCCGCCTCTGACTCAAAGTAGTTGTGCTTGAAGAAGAAGGCCATGTTCAAAAAGGAGCGGAAAATCCTTGCAAAAAATGTACTTCCTCCAGCGATAATGCAACTTTGGAATGCGTCAAGGTGTGTGTCACAGAATTAGTGTGGTTCACACTTATACCTGCCAACGTAATATAGGCAAGAGAGGACCTCTTTGAAACTTCCTGCTTCGAAAGGAAATCAAATGGCAGTCAAAATCTTTCACTCTCTCTCTCTCCGCGTGTGTTGAGTGTGTGCCTTGGTGTATTATTTACTCACAAAAGTGTAAATATAATGGGCAGAAGTGCATACTATAAAAAGTTATATTTTTGTATCATTATGAGGCACGCAAAACCCAATCACACACATACACACAATGAAGTGTATATTAAACACACGCGCCCCCAAATCCCCAAACCCGCCACAGTCACACACCAAGCCATCAACCACCTTCACCGCCGTCCCACCACCACCACCACCAAGAAAGGACACAGGGGAGGAGAAGACGGAGAAGTGGAGGAGGGGACAAAGAGTGTGCAAAATACAGTGCACAGTAGTTTAGTTGGCTACTATGATTACATTTGATGTAAATAGAAATGAAGAGAAAGCAAATCTTGTGATTTTTTCTTGGCAAAAAAGGGGAAATTGGTTAGAGCATTGCATGGCATGACAAGCTAAGCAAGGCCACACACACACAATATCAAAAGAGAGGAGGGGGGAGAGAAAAGTAGAGTAGAAAAATGGAGGGATAAGGGCCAACCTTGAAGAAAATACTTTTCCCCCCTCTTTTCTTTTCCTTTCAAGACTTCTCAATTATTAAGAAAAGCAGAAAAGAAATGTATTATTGGTCCCTCTGAGTCGGCCAAAAAGGTAAACTTTTTCTTCCCATCTCTCTCGCTCTTGTCACAAAATATCGGGTTTCACAAGTTATGAGTTAGTCTGCTACCCCCTTTCCTCTCTTTTCCATCTCTGTCCCCCTCTGAATCCCCCTCATTCTGGCACTAGCTCAAAGTAAGAAAAATGAGACTCCGCAAGCCGAGAAGGAAGTGAAGGCGGTGTGGATGTGGAGAAAGTGAGAGACGAGTGAAAACTTGTAGCATTCTCTCTTCCTCTTTGATACAAAAATATGTGGAGTGTTGTTGCTGTTATTGTTGTGTGTGTGAGTGTGGGTTGGAGTGGGGGAAATTTTGATAAATTTTTAATAAAGAAATACAATAGTACAGTAGAGAGACTGAGCCGAGTACTTTTGTACTTTGTACAAAGCTTCTCTCCCTACCACACAAACACACATAAAGAGAAAGTACATGGAACCTTCCTACACTTTCTCCATTCCCTTTGTGTGCCGGTTCCATTTTAATTGTATTATACTAATAGGGACTTATTTGAATGGCCATCCTGAATTGTGGTATTGAGAGCTTGTGCAATTATTATATTTTCCTACCCTCTGGAGAAAGAGTCAAAGGGAAAATTTTTGAGTGAAAGATTTTTCATTGCTAACTCAAGGACAAAGATGAAATTGTGTTTGGTGAGATGGAGAGAAGAAGGGGTAGAAATCGTTGCGGGTAATCTGTAGAGAGATTTGTGGCGTGTGTCTACATGTGTGTGTGAAAAAAACGAAGCTTTTTTTTCGCTCCAAGAAGAGAAGAGGATTAAGATTGTTAGGTTGAACAATAAGAAAATTGGAGCGTCTTCAAGAGACGGAAATCATGAGATGACAGTCAAAAGACACACACGCTCTCTATATCTCACTTCGGTATACACATGGGAGGAGGAGGAAGGAGAGTCAAGGGTGGTGGTTGTGGTGTTGAGGGAAAAAAATATCTCCTGTCGTCATCTCAGCTTTGTGAGAATTAATCGGGGGTTATTATATACATCCACAATGTTCATTCAGAAAGTGAAAGCAGAGAGAGAGAGAAAGCAAAAAAGATAGGCACACACTCTCACTCGCTCTCTCAACTCGGCTTACTACACTTGAGCCTCCATGGACGAGATAGAGAGACAGGATGAAAAGAAGGATGGAGGGGAAAGGAGGCTAAATCCATGGGCAAGGAGTATCGAGCGTGCTATAAATATATATAGAAAGAAAAGTACATTTTCTCCCATTCTATTTCCTCCTCTCCTCTCCTTCATAACTCGTACATTCTGGAATTTATGCAATTTTTCATGGTATAAATATAATCTGTCTTTTGTGCAAAAGATTTTTTCCACACAATTGTGCACGGATTTTCCTTTAATTTTTTTGTATCAGCCCACCATCCTGCACTGCTGTACGTGTGTGTCTCTCTCTCTCTGATGTTATTCTATGGGGATGTCAGAGAAAGCGGGTGAGGAGGGGAAGAGAGAGAGTAATTGGGTCAAAAAAGTTAATTTTACCCCAAATCTTTATTGGAGCGACTATGCAAGGACACTCTTGAAAAAATATTAAATTAGTTTAGGAATCCTTAATTAAATTGTGATTGGACTATTTTCCCAAATACCTCCACACACAGAGACACGTACATTCAATTTGGTCAATTTTTTGCAAACTGGGTCACCATAATTGTGTGTGTGTGGTTGAGGAGTGTAGAAACAGGCATGCAAGATTAGCGTCTATGTATTCGATGGACGATCTTCCTCCTCACATCATTTTGCAAAAATGTCTCATTTTGCAGAAAACTTGTACGAAATTGGCACACACTCCTACCCTACTTATTTCGAAGAGAGGGTGTATATGTGTGTGCAATGAACAAGTTATATTGCAGGCTGAACGTACAATGCAAAATTAGAGAGAAGAAGAGAGAAGGAAGGGAAAGAATTTTGAGGAACTTTGAATAATTCTCTGTGACATGAGAAGCCAGGATGTACATTTTGTCTATAACAGTTAGTTTCCCAAGTAGTGAAAGGAGGCGGATGAGGATAAGAGAAGGGAATTAGACATTTTTCCCTCAGACAAGTTTCAACTCTCTTTCCCTCTCCATCGTTTTAGTTCCTTCCAACAACAAATAGGAACTGCACACAGAGAGAGAAAGAGAGTCAGGAATGTGGAATGACTCGCTTTATTTGCATACATAAGAAAAAGTTATGGAGAAGCAAATAAAGTAAAGATGACATGAGACGCACACACAGACAAAGAGACGACTGTCTCCAGTTTACGATATCCAGGGAATGTGAGAGAGGGAGAGGGGAGGAGTGTGTGACTCGTGACTCTCCAGCCGACCATAAAGGCAACGAGAGAAGGAAGTGAGCGATTTATATTCATGGGCAGCATATTCTCCACTGGATAGTCGCCTCCGTTCTTCCCCTCCATGCTCATATTTATACACACAACTGGTCTTCCTATATTCATCAAGCCTTCACCAGGACTCCCTGTCTCCTGATAAACAAGGAGGAAGTGGAGGGGGTAATCAAAAGTAAAGTGTGTGTCCCGAGTACAAGCGCCGCAACCACCCGTCTCTGACATGCTGTTATCTTGTCCTCCCTCCTTTCCTCTCCAGCCTCATCAAATAATAATAGCATCCACCTTCAAACCATCTCCTCCTTCTCCTCCTGCACAATACTCAAAATATGACGAACAGAGTGCTAATACTTCTCTCCATGTTCCTCCATTATGTACGCTCGTATACGAGCACAAATCTTGGGATTCCTTCCCCTTCCCCTCTCCTTCCAACATTTCAAAAACTTGCCTCTTCCACTCTCTCACTTTCTCCTCAACTCTTTTGCTCTTTCCAAGGTAGAATCCATCTGATAGATTAGATCAAGAGCTGAAGCTGAAAGGGAAGATGAGGAACAAGTTTGCAAACAAATCTACCTACGCCCTCCTCCTCCCCCTCCTTTTCACTTTCACTTTGTCCTCCATGCCATGCCGGTGTGTCGGTGTGTGTCAACTTGTGAATTCCACTACCTTGACATAAGGAAGAAACATTGAAAGTTACTCAGTCCTTTCACACAACCCCTTTTCTTTTTTCTTTCCCTCCACTGACCCACACATTCCAAGGAGGAGAAGAATCCAAAACCTTCTTGTCTGTCAAAGTGAAATAGATGAGAATTCACCTTCCCCTCCATTCCATCCTATCCACTTTCTCCTCTTCATCTTATTGATAACTCTGACTTTTTTCTCTCTTTCCAGTTGGGGGAGGAGTAATGCGGAAGCAATGTATCCAGTCAACGACTTCAATCTCCCATTCCCATCCTATCTAAAGATGCGAAAGGATGGAGACTGTAATGGGACCTCAACTCCCACTCTAATGAAATGAACCTTCTTATCCATCAATAAAGTGTGTGTGGTCTGCGTCAGCTAATTGTTTTTGGAGCTGAACTCTTATATTCAGCCAATTTTGTCCAGTTGAATCTGTTCCAGGTCAAAGATTAAGTTTAGCCAAATAAAGGTTCAGCAATTGAAAAAATTGAAACTTTCTCTCTCTCTCTCTCTCTCTCTCTCTCTCTGCTGTGTATAAATACAGCTTGAGGGAAATTGCATTTATATTATGTTAGTTACAGATCCTCCCTGACATTCCGTGACCTTTTGTGATTCTCAATTGTACATGCCAAGCACACAAGCACACACACGTAATTCTCCATGTGGTGTAATTTTCATGGTGGGAAATGATTGTGTATGGGAATTCACTCAAAGTTTGTCCTGGGAGAAGGAAGCAGTGACTGAAATGGAGAAGGAGGAAGCACAGCTGACAAAACAAAAGCTGGGGAGCTTGGAGCTCTGTAATCAAAATCCAGTTTGAGGGCATAATAGGTGACCCAGTGACCTTTAAACGAGAGTGGAGAGACTTTTTAGCATTGTCTGTTGTGAGGAGGGAGAGTGAGAAGATGTGCTCAGATTGTTTTGGATGTAGTTTCCATTGTTCTATTGAAAACGAAACTCTCCTCCTTTCTCTCTCTATGTGTGTGTGTGTTGTGTGCCCAGGACCATGGCCAGACTCAATCTACATGACAATACAGAGAGAGGAGAGAGATGGATGGAGGATGTGATGAAAGGGCGGAAAGTCAAAAGAGTCGCTGGTTGATTGGTTAATGTAGGCTCTCGGGCTGTGATGCCCCCACACAGACACACACCCACACAGAGAGAGAGGCTGAGAAGGGATGAGGATGGAGGGGTGTCAAGTAGCAATGGGATTTGGGTGACAGGGGAGAGTGAGAGAAAGGTGAGGGTATGTGATATGGGAATAATTTGTATGATGATGATGACGCGTCATGGGATCACTCAGCCGAATAAAAGGAGAGCCATATTAATTTTGAACCACAGTATCATTGGGAATGAGAGAGAGAGGAAGGGAGAAAGAGAGAGGAGAAAGTGCCAGATCATTTTGTATAGAAAAGGGGGACGTGAATTATCCTCATCACTTTTGGATTAGATGTGTGTACAATAATATGAACTTCAAAGAGGAGGAAGAGTCAAAACAATACAAAGAGTAGATAGCAAAAGCTTTTCCCAACACACACACACACCCGCTAGTCACTCCGTAAGTCTTTGCTTATTATTTCAACTTTCATCTTGTGAGTGAGTGTGTGTGTGTGTGTCTAACTGTCTGTCTCTCTGGATGTTTTCCCTGTGGAGCCGCGGAATCTGAACACGGAGTGGGACTGTTCAGGGAATTCAGTGCTTTATAATTAAATTTGTAATCAAATTATTATGCGAGACAAGTCAGGCAGAACAGACACACACTCAAATTTCGTCATTAAAATGTCTTTTTTGTGAAATTCAATATCAATTATTTTGATTTTCTAGGAGAGAGGGAGAAAGAAGGGAGGGGCGGAGGGGAGAGAGACAAAACTCAATTTCAATTTTCTTGGCAGAATTTGGGACTGGTATTTTGTGGGACTTGTGTATTTATAAATATAATTTCCATGGTACATGGTACAGACTACAATAAAAAATAGTTAAGCCGCCATGATTTCCGGCCATTGGATTTTACATCCTCTCTGACTACTCCTGCTGTTGGCCTTCCACTTTCTCCCTCTCACTCTCTCTTCCTTTCCTTCAGTCACATTTTCAACTTGTCAAAGTCCACGTTTTTTATTATTGTCTATACATTTGCAGCATGTTACGACATTGTAAACGTGTGTGGTGGTCGTGTGGAGAGAAAATATCTGATAGAAATCAGGAATATAGAAAACCACTTTGGTTCGTGTCGCATGCTCCTCCATGTTACAGCAGGGAGAAAGCACAAGCTGGAGACGATACAATGGGTGGGTGGGTGTGTGTGTTTGTGGTGGGTTTGGTTGGTCGATTTTGAGAAGATTTAAATATGGCAAGGCTGTGACATATGGTTCTTTCTCCTCCTCCTCCTGTTATTAACAAATGTTTTATAATGGACTATGCATACAATTGATGCGATTACACACCACCCTTCCTACATTTACACATCACACATACACACACGCACACTTGGCTAGGAACACAGGCTGGGGGGAGTCTGTATGTGTGTGTGACTTTGTAAGATGCGATTTCGGAGAGAGCAGAGCTGACTGGCAGAAAGAGAGAGAGAGAGGGATCATGAATCATGAGCTCTCAGCTTTCTCTCTCCATACAATCGAGGAAGCGGGTGCCGTGATGCCCGTGTTCCCGTCCAATGATATTAGAAGAGGTCGAGACGGCTGTTTTAGCTTCGAGAGGAGAGAGAGAGAGTCAAGCCAATTTCCTCCGAACCTCAAAGTGCATATTTCTCTCTCTCTCTTTCTGGTTCCTTGTGTGGGTAAGAAAAGCTCCTGTTCCACTCTCCAGCCCTGGTTAAAGTTTTGGTGTATACTAACGACAGCAATTGCATTGCCACAAATTTCACTAGTCGTCGATATAAAATGGAAACTACAGACTCCACACACACACAACATGTATATGTACAAAGATACACAGCTCACCACTGACGCGTGCTGTCAGTCATGATTGGACAAGTACAAAACTGAAATACCTTGATGCTCTATTTATCTCTGTGCCCAGAATGGGTTCTCCTTTACATCATGTACAACCTCTCCTTTCTCTCCCTCTCTGACGCTCCACTTTGATACAGTTTGATGACCGCCGTTAAAAACAACATTTTGTCTAATCTCTCCCACAACCTCCTCCTTTCTTCGTACATGTGTTGTGTGTGTAGTGGGAGAGAGAGAGAGAAAGAGCAACTCCTTCCCCGTGTTCTACAAGGGCACTTTACATGCGTCAGTTTTACAAAGTCGTGTATCTCTCTGTGTACTGTATGTGTGTGTTTACAGAGTGCTGTAAATCCAAAAAAATTATCTATATAAGAAATTGTATAAGCTAGGTATCCCTCTTATCCTACTTCCCACACACACACACAAGCCAAACACGATCTACTCACTTTCTCTTTCCACTTTCTCTCACCCTCAAAAAGAAAGTGTAGCTAAAGCACGGGGATAGGGAAATGGCACGTTTTTTAGTCTCCACTTTTACTCTCTACGAGCTAGAGTTTCGTCCACGGTTTCCTACATGGAAATAAGCTATGAAAAAATGGACCATTTTTCACTCTTGAAATCTCCTGCATGAGGCTTTACATCAGCCTTCATCATGATGACTTGACTCTTATCCACTATATTTTTTGTATAGAAAATAGGAAAGCATCTCTCCCTCCTTGTTCTAGTCGCTCTTAACACACATTTCCAAATATATTAGTCCAAGTGAGACCACATGTGTGCATTCTTTACGTAGTATAGCATGGTATTTACATACTTTTGCCCAGGCTCGGCCCTGGCTTCTGTTCTTCTATATGTAAATTTAAAAATTTGGCTACTGTACGTACGCTACACTCCTCTCATCTAAGTTACGACTTGTGCATGAAGAATTAGTGGAGAGAGAGTGAAGGGAGTTTCCTCCTCCTCTCATGATCCCCTTGGGATCTCTTTAAACGATTGATGATGAGAAGAAATGAGGCTGTAGAAGTGAAAAAAAATTTTTTTGAGACTATCTCTCTATCCCTCTCTTTCCATTTCAATGATTGCCTTTGGGTGACTCTCTTCAATTTCAACTAGAGTCCTTTTGCATTAAACAGTCAATGCTCCATTCAGATTGATGATGATAAGATTTCCATGACATGGACGGCCCAGGAAAAATGACTTTCCCTATATTTACTGTACATCCATGTACATTGTATTCATACTCTGGTGAGTATAGCTATGTAGTACAAAACTGGGGAAAGGACTAACAAGTAGGTTCAATGTTCATCATTAATATTTAATATTTTGACCATTCTCTCTCCATCCACACACACATCAGTCCTCAACAACGTCTTATCTCTGTGAATTTGAAGTGTTTGCACCAGAAGGGAAGAGAAAATGTCAATTTTTTGAAAAACTTTCCCTCCCGCTTTCTCTCTTTCCTATAACCAATAATTAATGGGGAATGGGGATCAAAGGAATGAGGACAGAGAATCCACTCAAAATAATAAGCCAAACTCTATATTTAACTGACAGTTCAGTACAGCTTACAGTGTACAGTTGGAATGGAGTTGGCTACACTTTAATTAAGATTGTCGACCAGATAGAGCCCTTCGGCAAAAAGACTGAGAAAAGGAAGAGTTGTACACTGTACAAGTCAAAAATCTACATGACTATTCCTACGTTCTTTTTCTCCCTTTCTCCAAAAGAAATGCCATGTCCATGAAATCTTTAGAGAGGGAGAGGAGAAGTGGTCAAAGGCGGTTATTTTGTCCAGAGCTGGAGGGAGGCTAAAGGTTCTATTTAGACCCTCCATCCACATCCAGCACAGAACAGAGAACAGGAGCAGAGTCAGACTTTCTTTGAGAGTCAAAGAAGTTCCGTTCTTTTATGTGTTTCTATTTGGGATGTGGAATGAAGGGCGGATTAGTATTCGTGAAGGTGGCACTTTATTACAAGACGGCTCTTTTCTTTTCCACCTTCACAGCTGTGGATCCACACACACACTCACTCTCTCCCAACAGTCTGTGTGGGTCATGGCAAAGAGAAAGCCTAGGCTATAGTCTCTGAGGGAAATTATGGGTTTCAGAAAAAACTCTCTTTCTCTCTCTCTCTCGTCGTCAATCCTTATAGACGACCACCTCTCCATTCTCTTCCTATCCTGAACACAGTCTCCTTTACACACGGAGCAATATGCAATAGTCACGAACTCCTTATCTGACTCTACAATCGACATAACATTTTTTTTCTCCTCTCTCTCCTTTTCTTCTGCTGATTCTTCCTTGATTTCCTGTTCTTGTCCTTCCACCCTGTCCCTCTCTTCTGTTTTTCCGTTTGGTTCAGCCTCAATGATTTTTTCCTTGTTACATTTAGATTACAGTGGAGTTGACTCTTTGTGTGTGTGGAAGGAGTGTACACGGAGGAGGAGGAGGGTCATGTGGAACATAATAAAGAGTGTAATGGTGGTTGTAGAAAGTACATGAAAAAATCTTGTTTTAGCCTTATTGTTCTTTTTTTCACTCTCCCTTTCTCTCTCGCTTTCTCCCTCTCAGTTTTTTTCCAGTTGAGGCAGAGGGAAATCTACTTTTGTACACCCCAGAGCCAGTCTCCACTGAATGGGGAAAAATACACAGATACACAAATACAGAAGAGGAGGAGATCATACTCAAGGACTTTTTGATGAAAGTAGCTTTCTCTCTCTCTCTCTCTCTCTCTTACCCTGTAATCATCATCATCATTGGAGGGAAGGATAATGGAGGGAGATGGTGATGTCTTTGTCTTGTTGTTGATGTCTGTGCACAACACAACACTCTGTGTCCAGAGATTCTAATCAGAGAGAGAGGGAGAAAGTCAAGGGAGATGTAAGAAGGGGTTGTGAGAACCGGGACACGGGTGATGAGAGTCTGTCAAACTCAAGAGAGGAGACACAAGTGTGCCCATTCCATGGATCATTTGATGATGGAACAACCATGATCGTCCACAATCCCGATTTTCTCTCTTTCCCTCTCCCTCCCCCCAAAAGTCCTTCTTTTCTCTTTCTATTCTCTCTCACAGACAAAGACAACAGTCAAGGTATGAGGGAGTGGGACGGAAGAAAAATGGTCTGAATTTTTGATACTTGTCCCATGGCCCTTGAACTCGTCACAATCCACGTACATTTTATGTACATTTGTGTGTGTGTACAGTTCAAGTTTTGTATTGTCCATTTGTGTACATAGTACATAGAGAGAATTAATGTTTTTGTGTAAGGTCTAGGATTTTACACAGCGATGACATACTGTAAGGGGTACGAAATTTGGGTCAACGTCCATCTCTAGAGAAGAGGAGAAAGGTATGATTGGATATTTTGATTTGAGTATTAATCCTCTCTCTCCATTATTTACAGTCTACTTTTCAAGTTGAAGTATTACAAAATGTGCAGGGGAAATTGGATGATGTAGGATCCCTTGTTTAGTTAGTAGAGAAAATTATTGTTGTGCTGGTGTTCTCTCAGGCCCTCCTTGCATTTGTCAAGCTCACAGTGAGTAAAGTGGACAGGACACCGACTACGACTGCCATTCCTTTGCACATGGGTACAAGGGGGATGGGAGAGTGTGCAAGGGGGATGGGAGAGTGTGCAAATTTCCTGTCCGTGTACCTAATACATGGAGTACACACAGGAATATAGTGAAAGTGCGGAGGGGAAGAGGAGGAGGAGGGATTTTGCAATAAATATTAAATAATGAGAAAAACTTGTTTGCTTAAGATTGAAAGGTTTACTCTATGGAAATTGTGCAAGAGAAGCTGGAGAATTCTGTTGGACCAGAGAGAGAAAGCTCCAATCTTTCCTCTCTCTCTCTCATGATTTACGCTCAGAGATAAAAGAGAGTCAAGGGAGGAGGAGGGGCGGAGGTTGGAGGTTCAGATTGCGGTCTCTGTGTGTGTCTTTCTCTCTCTCTCTCTTTCTTTCTCTGAGAAAAATCAACAAATGAATGAGAATTTTCTTGGGGCTAAAAACTGTGCAATCTTTGTGTGTGTGTTTTTAAACTTCCCCATTCAAGTAAAATGCCCACTTCCTCCCTTGTGTGTGTGTGTGTGTGGGTGCAGTGTATTTTTTGGCATAACAGAATGTTAGTTTGTGAAATAATTTCCCCTCTGTCTGACCAAACACACACAAATATTTGCCTTTGATTAATTTCGGTCAAGGATCTTGTGTAATAAAAAAACTAATATTATTATAATGGACTGGTTCTGACTAACTCTCTCCCTCTTTTTCTTTGTACAAATACCATGTAAATATAAATGTGGATTTTGACCACCATCACGAATTTCCCATTTAAAAATTACAAAATCCAGAAATATTCCTCTGCCATCATGAATAATTCTGTGGATGGAAATCCTTTTTGCAAAACTTGTACAGACATTTGGTTAAATATAAAATGAGGATGTGTGTTTCGTTCTGTTGTATGTGTGAAGTGTTTACCAGTGAACTCGTGAATTGAGAATGAGGGAGACTGAATTTTGACTGCTGGGCATTAGCCTCCACTCATGTCTCAATGTTACAGTCGTGAAAGTTGTGAGCTAAACTGCTGGACGGAAAGGGAAAAGTGTAAAAAAATCTATAATCTATGCGAATGACGTAAATTACTAATGTGGCACATTTGGAGGGATAATTGGGACAGAAAGGGAGAAAGTGTGTGAAATTAGAAATTTTTGGAGGGGAGAGAGAGGAAAAAGAAATTGGAATTGATATTGAAGGACACACCACACACACTCTCTCTGGCCATAGCATTGGTTTGTTGGAGGGAAAGGTAAGAGAGAGAGAGAGAATTGGTCAGCGGAAGGAAATACGGACGGAGACGTTGTGTAGTTTTGTTGGGCTATATATGGTATGAGCGAGGATAAAACCCGGGGTTTGATACATAAGGGATAGGTGGATAAGGGAAAGGAGGGGGAAAGGTAGACTCTGAAGGAAAAGCCAACATTTTCTAGCTTTTGTAATGTATTGTGTGGCATGGTTTTGGAGTTAGAAAAGGCACAAGCATAAAATATAAACAAGGTACATATCGATCCACTTGATGACTGACTTCAACTTTACTTTACCTGCATGACTAGATTGACGAAATTCTTCAAGAGTCCACTGCCTCTGTTTTTTGGCAAAAAATAGTAGGAATTTTTTGGCGGTGGTGACTCCCCCGGAGGTCCTCCCGTTTTTCTTCTTCTGCTGAAAGTGAGACGAGGAGAAGATGAGGAAAGAAGAGGAGAGGGAAGCCGGCGGAGGTATGTGACTTTGTTGATGTTTTTTTTGTTACTCAAGAGTTTTCTCTCTCTCACTTTCTCTACAGGGAGAGAAGAGGAAGAAAGATGAGAATATTGTTCAATATAGGGGAAATTATCAAGAATTTTTTTGCTTCTCTCCTCACAGGAAAAATCCAACAGTCACACTTTCCCCCTTGTCACTCCTTTATTCTTGAATTGATGGTTATGCAGAAAAAGAGAATTTTTGTGAATTTTTTGAAACAAATTTTCCAATTGTGGACAAAACTTTTTATTCTTCTCCCCCAGATTATTCACAAGACCCCAAAACCAAAATGATTTGTGATGGGTGAATTAAAGGAGGCCCGAGCACTTGAAACGTGATACAAGACGGTGTGTGTGTGTGTGAAGAGTGGATTTTGAAGACTGACTCGGGCAAACTCTGACCCAGTACTGAAGAGAAAAGGGAGATGAGCGCCGGGGAAAACAGTGAAAAAGGTAGTGCATGTGTAGTGTAGAAAGAGAAGGGATAATAGTACAAAGTATATAATAACAGGGGCATTTTCATGGCACTATTCATGAGAGAGAGGGACCGGGATGTGAACGAACATATCCCATGAATAAAAATTCATGCGCCCTTTCTCCCTATCTTTTTCCCTATCCTTTCTCTGTGTGTCTGTTTGTGTGTAAAAGTATATATGTGGATTTCTCCAGGTGAAAGTCTCTTCTTTCTCTCAGATACTCCACTCTATCTCTCTGTGTCTGTGTATTTTTGTGAGTGTCGCTCATTCTCAATGATGAGGGTAATCTATGAATTTTAATTGATTTGCTGTAGGAGATTTTTATTCTTCTGGAGAAGTTTGTGTGATTAAGAAGGAGGAACGAGAAAGGTTCGTGGATTCCTACTCCTTTACACTATTTTTTATTAGTGGTGGTACTTTTTGTGGTTTCTGGCCGGAGGATGAGAAAGAGTGTGAAATAGTTTGAGTATTTGTGGGTTTTAGAGTTGAGGGAAAGTAGGGAGAGAGTCTTAATTTCTCCACAAAAAGACTTTTTTGTCTTCATTGATTAGCTTGGAGGATGTGGGGAAAGTTTTGCGGTGAAAAAGTTAGGATTGTGAAGAGGGATAAAGACACTTCATAAATAAGTTTTTACAATTTGGATCACAATTACTTTAGAATGGAGATAATGATCAAATTCAACGGAATAAACTAATGAGGAAGGAAACGTTTGAGGGCTTGTAGGAAGGGAAATGAGATCAGTTTTTAAGGTTCATAATGATGACTCCTCTGAGGTATCAATTGTTGTCCTGTGTGTCCAGATAATTTATCCAAATCTTAAAATTTTATCAGAAATAAAGATGTGAAAAAATTTCTTTCGATAATCCTTTTATTTTGACCAGGCGTAAGTTGTAAATGAATAAATAAAAATGTTTATTTTTCTCAAATAGAGACTGGGGAAAATTCGTAACCCCCCGTATAGGTTTAACCTTCTAGGTTGCAATTTTTTGATTGACGATCCTTCGATGACAGGTGAACTAGGGTAAATTATACATTTGTCTATCAAAATAATTGTTAATTTTTTCTTGCGGGTGAACGATGTAAATTGTGCCGTGTTGAGTGTCCATCTCAAATGAGGGGTAAAGAGTTCAATCTAGTTCTAAAGTAGTAAAATAAAAAAGTTGA